>SEYY01000751.1:86432-118932 GCA_009176605.1 Armadillidium nasatum
CACTTGATTGTACTTATTTAACGTAATTTCTCTTTTATTAGAAACTTTCTGAAAATCTGATATATTAGATTTGACACCACATAATTGTAGCAATTTAAATAATTTAAAGTGAACATTTAAAGAATTCTTTCTATTTGAACATTTTACATCCAGATACGCTTGTTCAAATTCATCATTGAGATTTAATATTTTATCATAATTATTCATTATCTCTTTATTTTTTTTATAATATTTATCAATAACTTTCTCTAAATATATTCTTGGTGAATATATTAACGGTTTATTATCATTATATTGAGAACAGTTAGCTTTATAGTTGTAATTATCCCATTTATTTTTATAGAAATCTTTTAAATAATTACATGATTTACAATTTTCGTTAGTTTCATGTTTGTGTAAAGAACATATTATTTCCATTATTTATTATAGATTTTTTTATTATAAGTCAATTTTCAGTTTTTTCTATCAAACCACAATCCCTCCAACGCCTTTCTCCAACACTTTTTTGATAAGACTCGAGTAAGCAAACCAGCAGTGAGCGTGCTCCAAGGTTTTCCTGCTAAAGTAATCATTCAGTTTTTTTCGGGAAGGGCACGGTACTCGAAGCGATTTTTGAGGGCTGTCAGAAAGTCTCTGTATACTACTTTTAAAAAACATTGATAAGTAGTATGTAAAACCCGGAGCGAGCGAAGCGAGCGAGTATGAGAACATTCCCTCATGATAGCGAGCGCAGCGAGCGAAAATGAGGGAATGTTCTCGTACCCGGGTTTTACATACTACTTATATATATATATATATATATATATATATATATATATATATATATATATATATATATATATATATATATATATATTATTTTTTGTTTCCTCCGGTGGGCAAAGGCCGGAGGCCTACCAAATTCCACCGGAGTTGGGAAAGATCTATTATCATGGTCGATGGTGGCCGACGTGTCCAGATACACGGCTTTGAAAGTATGCAAGTCAAAGGAAGTTGGGAAAACAGATGAAGGTAGTGTGTTCCAGACTTTACCAGTAAAGTATATGTAAGACTGAGCATAGCGGTTAATGCAGTTGGTGCAGCTCCCTACTCGTATCCCTGATCGTCTTGGAGATGAACCCAACATTCTTGACCTTTTCCTAACTTCTAATTCTTCTCCTTATACTGTTAAACTCTTTCCTCCTCTTGGTTCCTCCGATCACCTTCTTATCTCTGTATCCTCTTCTATCTCTTCAAGTCTTCCGCAGGAAAGACCCCCTTCTACGGAAAGGAGACGTTTGTGGCACTTCGGTGCCGCAAGCTGGTAGGACTTGCGATCGTACTTCTTCGATTTCCCGTAGGATGATTATTGCTTCCGTGGGAGGGGTCCCTCGGAGTGTGCAGAACGCATTACCGAGGTGATTCTTTCTGGCATGGAGGCATACATTCCATATTCTTTCCCTTCTACTAAACCTAACAAACCTTGGTTTAACTCTGCTTGTTCTCGTGCTATCGGCCGCAGGGATGCTGCCTTCAGGGATTACCGTCGCCTTCAAACTCCAGAAACTCACGCTACTTATATTTCATCCCGGAATCGTGCAAAATATATCCTTCGTAACACTAAAAACTCCTTTCTCCGTAGAAAATGCAATAATCTTTCTGGTTCCCCTTCTTCACGTTCTTTCTGGCATTTTGCAAAAAATGTCAACTCTAACTTTGCTTCTTCCTCTTTCCCTCCTTTAATATCTTCTGATGGCACAACTGCTGTTTTACCTTCTTCTAAAGCTGAACTCTTTGTTCAAACTTTTGCCTCTAATTCAACCTTAGACGATTCTGGAGCTATTCCTCCTCCTTCAACCCCCTCTAACTCAATTATGCCTAAAATTAGAATTTCTTCTAAAGATGTTATTTCTGCTCTCTCTGAGCTTAATACTAAGAAGGCGTACGGTCCTGATGGTATTCCTCCCGTTGTCCTCAAAATTTGTGCTTCCGAGCTTGCACCCTGCCTCGGTAAACTATTTCGTCTTTGTCTCTCTACTTCAACCTTCCCTTCTTGCTGGAAACGTGCGCTCATTCAACCTGTGCCGAAGAAGGGGAACCCCTCTCAACCCTCCAACTACCGTCCCATTTCTCTGACCTCCGTTCTCTCTAAAGTTTTCGAATCTATCCTTAACAGGAAGATTTGGAAACATCTCGATTCTTCTAATCTTATCTCAGATCGCTAGTATGGCTTTCGTAAGAAACGCTCTACTGGTGATCTTCTTTCCCTTCTCTCTGACTCTTGGTCCTCCGCTGTTCTGCATTTCGGTGAATCCTTTGCTTTCCCGCTGGATATATCGAAAGCCTTCAATAGAGTCTGGCACAAAGCTTTGATTTGCAAACTTCCCTCTTTCGGTATCTATCCTTCCCTCTGTGATCTTCTCTCTAATTTCCTTTCCGGTCGTTCTATAGCAGCTGTTGTAGACGCCCACCGTTCTTCCTTTAAACCTATTAATAGTGGTGTTTCTCAAGGTTCTGTTCTATCCCCAACATTTTTTCTAATTTTCATTAATGATCTGCTTTCTATCACTTCATCTCCTATCCACTCCTATGCTGATGACTCCACACTTCATTACTCCTTTCAGTTTGAAAGACGTCCCACCCAACAGCAGTTAATAGACTCTAGAAGGGTAGCCTTGGAGCATCTGGCCTCTAATCTTTCACGTATTTGAAATTGGGGCAGAGAAAACATGGTTGTTTTCAATGCCTCAAAAACTCAATTCCTCCATCTCTCCACTCGACACAATCTTCCATACAATTATGATTTTTTCTTCGAAAACACACAACTCAAACCTTCATCTGTTCTTAATATTCTCGGAGTTTCTTTTTCTCGTGATCTTTCTTGGAAAGATCACATTATTTCTTTCTCTAAACAAGCTTCTAAGTGGTTAGGTGTTCTGAGACGTCTTCAGAATTTCTTCACGCCACCCCGGTTGCTTGCTCTGCATAAGGGTGTTGTTCGTCCCTGTATGGAGTATGCTTCGCACATCTGGGGTGACACCACTCATTCAGCTCTCCTTGAGAAGGTGGAGTCTAGTGCATTTCGTCTCATCAACTCTCCTGTTCTTGCCAACTCTCTCCAATCTCTTTCTGCCCGTCGAATTGTTGCGACACTCTCTCAATACTATCGCTACTACAACGGACACTGCTCTTCTGAACTCTCTCGTCGCATGCCTCCTCCATTGAGAAGAGCCCGGGCGACACGACTTCTACACAGTCTCATCCTTTCTCTGTCCAACTCTCCGACCCCAGACTTAACTGCTATGCTCAATCTTATATATACTCTACTGGTAAAGTCTGAAACACACTCCCTTTATCTGTTTTCCCAACTTCCTTTGACGTGCATACTTTCAAACGCCGTGTATCTGGACACGTCGACCACTATCGACCAGTATAGTGCTTTTAAAACTCCGGTGGAATTCGGTAGGGCTCTGGCCTTTGCCCACCTTAAGATATATATATATATATATATATATATATATATATATATATATATATATATATATATATATATATATATATATATATATATATATATATATATATATATATATGTTGAACTTGGAGTTCACGGTAGCTCAGTGGGTAAAGTCAGTTTTTCTCTGGCTTATGGGAACGAGGTTCGTCTCTCGTTCTCGCGTGAGTACTGCAAAGTATACAAATCGAGGCTCGAACCTCCGATCCAGTTACCTGAATGGACATGAAAAATTGTCGTTTGTAGGAGATTTTCTGTAGTTAATTAATTACAGTTTACGGCAAGGTGTATTATTACGCTAATCTCAATACTCTCATATTGCTTAAAAACACAGCCAACACTTACAACATTCCATGCTATTTCAACACATACAATATCACATTCTCTCTGAATTGCTTCTACAGAGAAGGTCGCCTATCAAGGATTTGAACCCACGCCCACCAGTGGAAAAAATAAATTTGATTGGTCTGTATCGGAGCAGGGTTTCCCTATCCAAAACCCAAATAATCTGTGTAACTTATCGTCTTGGTCAGAAATAACATATAACTCAATTTTCCTGGCTAAGAACCTCACTCCTCGAATAAAGCTCTGCCTTAAATATATATATATATATATATATATATATATATATATATATATATATATATATATATATATATATATATATATATATATATATATATATATATATATATATATATATATATATATATTGCAAAAGAACTTAAAAATTTGATTTCAAGTTTGTAGTTATGTGAACAAGTTAATGAATTTTTGAATAGTACATTAATTTAACATAGGAGAATAGGAGATAGATATTATTATATATTTTAATTATTTTAAAATTTTAGTTCTTAAAATTAAGAATTTTATTTTTGCCAGATATCTGGGTGGATACCTGGATACCAAAAAAAGGCTGGATAACCTAATATCCAGCCTATCCTTACTTAAAATTTCCTACAATAGCCTATAAATATGTTTTAATATAAAATTAAGACTTCATCTAGTTATATGAGATTAAATACAAAATTCAGAATTCTTTATATCTTTTAATTTTAATTTTTAATTATATGATAATTATTATTAGTTGAACCTTTTGTTTTGATGTGACTTTTTCTCTTTTGTAAAATTTGTGGTCCTGAGATTGAACGTTATATTTCATGTGTAATTTTATTTGTTACAGGAATGCCTTATGGAACAGTTAATTTAAAGTATGGTGTCCCAGAAGGAGAAACTCCTGTGACTTGTGCAGCTGGAGTTGGTACATTTATTATTGAATTTGGCACCCTCAGTAGACTAACAGGCGATCCTTTATTTGAAGAGGTAATGGGATTCCAGGATTGAAACTTTATGATTTTTCTCAAAACTTTATATGCTAAATATGCGCTTGCATGTATTTTAACTTTTCTTTCTCTTCAACCATCAAGTATAAACTATTCTTTTTGTTAGAGGTCTCGAGAAGAAAGACTTTTTAAGCATATTAGATTTCGAGGCGAGTCTGAATTTTTTTTAAAAGCAGTTATAATCAAAAACCAATTCTCATGCCCCTTTCATCCTTGTAAAAAAAAAAGTTTTATAAATTCATAAATTTAACATCACTGCAACGCAAGTTTTAAGATTACATTCCTATATTTGGGTAATTTCTATAAAAAGAATGAGCAATAAATTTGAAATAAATTCTTTACTAAAATAAAATTCAGTTTAAAAAACAAATGCATAATAACATAAATGGTAGAACAGCTCCAGTGTAATAAATGATAATGTTTACTTTTTATCTACGATTAATGAAGCCTTGTGCTTAGTAACAGATTTGTTAATGTCAACGTTCTGTTTGTTTCTTAATTTCTTTCTCAGTTTAACACTGAATCAGACTTTTTCACCTTTCCAACTCTCGCGGGGTGGCGCCAGCTACAATTCCCTCTCAAACGCACTCATCCCTACCTCTCATCCAATCTCACCACCTCCCTCCATTTCACTCTGTCCTCCGCAAGTCTGCTACCCTCTTCCAAACTCAAACTCCTTCCTCCCAAAATTTCCTTCACCCCATCCATAAATCTCTACTTTGGCTTTCCTCTCCCCCTTCCCCCCCATCCACCTCGGATCTAAGTACCCTGCCAAAATCCTGTCTTCATTCATTCTACACACATGTCCAAATCATCTTATTACACCCTCCTCCGCTCTATTCACCATACCCTTCCTCCATCCACACATCTCCCTTATCTTTATTTTTAATCCTATCTACCCTTCTCACACTACATATCGTTCTCAATCCCTTCATCTCAAACACATTCAAACTTTTCCTAGCCTGAGCATTTATCATCCAAATTTCACACCCATACATTAGAGATGGCAGGCACATACACAAACATTTTTACCTTTATTTCCTTGGAAATTTTCCCTTTCTTCCATACTTCTCTTAGGCCCCCATCACTTTCATTCCCTCTACCACTATATTCTTTATTTCCTTTCCATTCCACCAACATTCCCAGACATTTAAGCTCTTTTACCTCTTCAGATTTCTCTCCCTCCCACTTCAGCACCCCCCTATTTCTCCCCCCCCCTCACCTCCTCATCCCCATCCCAATCTTCATAACTTTACATTTTTGCTGGATTTACTTTCAGTCCCATGTTCGAACAATTCCCCACAAAATCTCACCAACATTTTCAACTTTTCCCCAGACTCAGCCACCAACACCGCATCATCTGCAAAAAGTAAAACATTTACCTCCCATTCATCCTCCACACTTCTCAACCTTATACCCCTCCCTCCCATCTTCATTCCCTTAATTACACCATCCATCAATAGTTTAAAAAACCATTATGCATCCCTGTCTCAGTCCCACTCCTACATTAAACCAATCCATGAGTTCCCCCTTCACCCTCACCCTTGATCTACATTCCAAATAGAAGGACTTGATCCCTTTCAGTAACCTCCCCCCTACCCCCCATTCCATTAATTTTTCAGACAACTTCCCTCCTGCATACCCTGTCATATGCTTTTTACAATCCATAAAACATACAATCCCACTTTATTTTTTTTTCACATAATTTCTCATTAATCATTCTCAGTGTGAACACATAGTCCACACATCCCCTACACTCTCTAAACTCCCCTTGTTGTTCACCCACTCCCTCTCTAGTTAGTCTTTCATTCTTGTTACTAACACCCTCCCATAAATCTCCCCCATCACACTCAACAGACTTATCCCCCCCTATAATTCTTACATGCCATCTTATCTCCTTTTCCTTTATAAATTTATGCAGCACAGGCGTCCTGCCACTCCTAAGGTACCCTCCCTTCTTCCAAACATACATTAAACATTCTAACCAACTAGTCAACCATTTCTGCAGGTACCTCTCCTATCATCTCTCCATATATACCATCCAATCCTGCCGATTTTCCTTTCTTTAATTTTCTTATCACAACTTCCACCTCCTCTCTACTAATATTTTCCTCCATTTCCTCAATAATTTCTCATTATTCCTCACCTCTCCTTCTCTAATTTCTCTTCCCTGTTCAGCAATTCATTAAAGTACGGTCGGGGAGATCCTTTGGGACTTGACGTTGCAACTGAATGTTGTGAGCAAGTTCCGAAGCGATTTTCTTTTGTATCGCCGTGGCCTAGTGGATAACGCTTGAGACTACCATCTTAAAGGTCGCTGGTTCGAGTCCAATAGCGGACATTAATTTTCTATATAGAAATAGTCTGTGAGAGTTTTAGCAGACTAAAAAAGTCTATTATATATATATATATATATATATATATATATATATATATATATATATATATATATATATATATATATATATATATATATATATATATATATATATATATATATAATGTCAAATGAGGCGTTATATATATATATGTACTAAATGGGCATGATGGCCCTAGTGTTAAACTGGGAGAAATTTATGTGTAATAAATTATTACTTTTTAAGTGAAAATATTAATGTATGGTGTAAACCAAGCTCACGCAAATTAAGATGAGTTTTATTAAAAAATATTAGTGAGTTTTATTTAAAAATATAAGTAAAAATCGATATAATAATTATAGTATAAAAAAATTGTGAATCAAATATTATAAAATTTTTGTGTAAGGTTGGGAATCAGTGACTGGTTCAAAAGTTATTGTAAATTTTTGTGGCATCCCCTTCTCTAATTCTCTACTTGTACGAATTGCTTATGTCAGTTGCGACACAGGTTAAATTTCTTGGTATCTTATTAGAGTTTTTGTGTGTGTGTGTGTGTATGTATGTGTTTCTTATGTATCCCCTTTTTTTAAAACATTTTCCTTTACTTCTGATGATTTTTGATAGTTTTTAAAAAAATTATTAATTAATATTATAAATGTTGCCATAATACCATGTATTTCAATTATTAAACAGATTTTACTTCATTAAAGCTAGACAAAGTAGCCTATTTCGTTTTTATTCTAATGCAGATTTACTGTGGTTGAAATTGAAATTGCATTAAGATTATACTTACAATTACTCTTTTACAGGTTGCTTTGAGAGCAATGCATTCTTTGTGGCAAAGAAGGTCTCGCTTGGATCTTATTGGAAATCATATAGATGTCTTGACAGGTCATTGGACAGGAAGTGATGCTGGTATAGGTAAGCAAAAAAAAAAAAAATTATAATTGTCCTCTGAAACCAAAAAGTTCCAATTACAGACACGAAGGGAAAATTGATAGTTATTTGGTCAAATGGAAAACATATGTCCTTTTCTTATGCATTATCATATAATTTAAATAATTACAAAGTAAATTACTATAGCTAAGACTTAAAGCTTATTGTATGACTTAAAAAAATAAATATATATACTGATATATATATATATATATATATATATATATATATATATATATATATATATATATATATATATATATATATATATATATATATATATATATATATATATATATATATATATATATATATATATATATATATATATATATATATATATATATATATATATATATATATATATATATATATATATATATATATATATATATATATATATATATATATATATATATATATATATATATATATATATATATATATATATATATATATATATATATATATATAAGTCTTCAGGAAAGGTGCCTTCAAGCGGCAAGATCGACTTCAACATCAAACTGGATTTCAAATACAGAAAACCAGAATGACAAGAAGCAAAGCCTTTTCACCCCCCCCACCCCGAGCAAGCTTGGGGTCACAAGCGAGGGAATTTCTCCTCGCCGCAGTCCGGAGAAATCCGAGATCTTTCAAATCTATCTCTCAATCACTCTTCCACTATTCTTTTTCCATTTTTCCATTTCAGGAGGAGATTAAGCTGGCGTATCTCCTCCTCCTCCTACTAAAAGCCGGCGACATAGAGAAAAATCCGGGGCCTGTAATCTGGCAATGCCCTATCTGCAACAAAATAGTCAGGAGGGACTCCATAAAATGCAACAACTGTCACAAGTGGATCCACAGACAATGCTCCCCGTTTCAAAGACTTCCACCTACAAACCACAAATGGAATTGTCAAATTTGCACCCCCCCAACCACTTTAAACCCTATCACTCATAATTCCCACATCTCCACATTAAATATCCTACAAATCAATATTAACGGCCTTCACAACAAACACAAAGAGCTAGAAACATTCCTACACAAACACAACATACACATTGCGCTTATACAAGAAGCCCACCTCCCAACAAACCAACTTCCCCCAACTTTCTACAAATATGACTCCATCTACTCCCAGCACACACCCAACCATCACAAACTATTAACTCTCATCCACAACTCTATAAATTACTCCAACACATCCTCTCAACATGCTAACACACAAACTGACAACACATCTAAAATTCAAACCTTCTCAATAGAAATAAACAAAACTACGCACAACATAGTAAACCTATACATACCACACCATACATCCAGTCACTGCCCACCAAACTACATACCAATCCTCTCTACAATAACAAACCTTCCTAATCTCCTTCTATGCGGAGACTTCAATGCCCACCACCCGACCTGGTACAAAAACCAAGCCTCCGACAAAAGAGGAACCCATATCATCGAACACTTGGAACATCTCAACATCCTTAACAACAAAAACCTCCATACCAGAATCCCCCCGCAAATCAACCAATCCCCCACATCACCAGACATCACTTTTTGCTCCTCAAACATTCACCCCCTTCTACAATGGAACACAGAAACCGATCTAAACTCCGACCACCTACCTATAATTATAAAATACCACATCAAAAACAAACCCACTTACAAATCTAAAACTACATTTACCAACTACAAAAAAGCAGACTGGACCGGTTTCTCCAACTACATAGATGAAAACCTCACAACAAACGAAATTACAAACATATCCTCCCTCAAATCAGCAATTAATCATCTCACCCACACAATCCAGAAAGCGGCCAACATCTTCATCCCTAAAGGCCACATTAAAAAATATGTACCAAACCTCTCCCCCGAAATCGCTTCCCTCATAAAACAAAGGAACACACTAAAACGCCAAAACAACCCCACACAACTCACTAAAACACAATTAGAAACCCTAAACAATCAAATATCGACCCTAATAAAATCTCACACAACTAACAACTACCAAAACTTCCTCATCAAAAACTTGGACAACACAAACAGCAAAAGAGTCTGGAAAACAATCCACACAATTCACAATGCAAAAAACAACCCACTTCACACTCACGAAACTCCAACCAATCCCACTACACAAACCCCATTAACTCCCAAACAACACATCAACCTACTGGCCACACACTTTGCTAAACAAAGTAGCTTACCTACCCACCCACAAAACAGAAAAATAATCAAAAAACTGAAAAAGCTACGCAACAACCAAAACAACTTAAACGCCATCACACCCACAAACACACAAAACACCATTAAAACTATCAAAAACTCTCCAGCAACAGGACCAGACAACATATCAAATATTCACCTAAAACACCTATCCATCCACACAATCACATACATAACCTCCATCTTCAACAAATCCATCCAACTCAACTATATCCCACCACAATGGAAAAAAGCTTTAATCATCCCTAAACTAAAACCTGGCAAAGACCCTTCAAACCCCTCCTCTTACCGCCCAATCTCCCTATTATCCACCATCTCAAAACTTCTTGAAAAACTAATCCTAAATTCTATCCTCCAATTCATCCCACAACAAAACTTCCAACACGGGTTCAAACCCAACCACTCCACCACCACTGCACTTACCAACATCATCCAACCTATATTAAACGGACTAAACCATAAGCCATATCACAAAACTATATTAATAGCAATTGACATAAACAAAGCCTTCGATACTGTCCCGAGACATAATCTTATCCATAAAATCCTCCAATCCAACATCCCAACAGATACTAAGAAATGGCTATCCAACTTCCTATCAGGAAGAACCGCCCAAATACAACAAAACGGCCATAAATCACGTACCATCAACATAAAGAACGGAGTTCCCCAAGGAGCCATACTCTCCCCCACTCTATTTAACCTTTACACAGCAGACCTCCCACAACCACAAACAACTTTCACCCACATCACCTCTTACGTCGACGACATAACTATAGCCACCACTCACAAAGACCTCACCACCGCAACATCACTCACTCAAGACTACCTAACTCAACTCCAAACTTGGCTAGTCGAAAACAGGATGACAGCATCCCCAAACAAATCCTCCATAACCCTCATAACAACAGACAAACACATATCCAACACCCACCCACAAGTCCTACTAAACAACACCCCCATACCCTTCAACAAAACCCCTAAGATCCTTGGCCTAACATTTGACACTCGCCTCACGTTCTCCAAGCACATTCAAAATACCACCTCAGCCGCAAAAAGAAAACTCAACATCCTCAAAACTGTTGCCAACACAGACATACACAACAACATACAAACCTCAATTGCAATCTACAAACAATTTATACGCCCCACCATTAACTACGCCTCCCCTGTCTGGCACCCTCTGCTCTCCGACCAAAACTTAACGACACTCCAAATAACGCAAAATAAAGCCCTTCGCACCATCACCGGCTGCACACGCACAACCCCTCAACAACACCTACACAACGAAACCAAGATACTACCCATAAGGAATCACCTCGAAATGATAGGCACCCAATTTTACGCAAAAACACACCTACCCACACACCCATGTCACAACACTCTCCTCCAACCTACCCCACAAAGACTAACACAGCCTCCATCGTCCACCGGCGCCTTTTACAAACAGATCCTAAATCACATCCCCCCTCCTCCCCCCAATACCACAACAACCAAACATATACACACTCAACTAACACATTCATACATGATCAACAGACCTCCAAACAACATCCTTAACAGACCCCCCCCCCGAAATAAACCCCGACTTCAACAACCTCCCAAGACACTTACAAACCTCACTTGCAAGATTGAGATGCGGGCACCACCCAAACCTACAACATTACAAACACGAATTCAAAATAAACCAGGCAGCATCTCCCACCTGTACTAGATGCGGAATGGCCCCGGAGACCGTGAAACACTTTCTATTACGCTGTCCTTCCAACTCTCGCCCCAAACTCTTCTGGGGCATCACTTCTTTGAAGGATCTCTGGACGAGACCGACTGCGGCAGGAAGCTTCATTAGCGAAGTGTGGCCGCCTCAACATGGGGTGGTCAGGGGGTGAGAAGGTAAAAAAAAAAAAAAAAAGGTATATATATATATATATATATATATATATATATATATATATATATATATATATATATATATATATATATATATATATTTAAAGTTCACGGTAGTTCAGTGGGTTAAGTCATTAGACGATCTCAAAGCAATTATATATTTAAACAATGAAAAATTGTAAGTAAGCGAACATGGCACACTTTTCCGTCCACGTTTGAAATATAGGAACGCGTTCACTGTTATTTTGCGGTCAGAAATTTGCGGACTCTCGTCGTGAGAGGTTTGTTAATAAATTTTCAATTATGCCTCCTATATCTGCAATAACAATTACAATGGAATTGTTAGCATTAAAATAAGCAATTCAAATGCGACGATGGTATAAGATACAATATATTTAATAACTTTAAATATATTTGTTGGATGATTTTCCGTTCAAATATAACCCTTATTTTTTATGCAAAGTGTTTTAATGCGATGGAGGATTTTAATTATGTAATGTTTAGCAAGCCCCAATTAAAAAATAGTTTTAAACAAAAAAGTGTGTGTTTTGAAAATGATTAATATATAATAATTAATTAATTATATCGATTAATTATATTAATTATATTAATTATATCGATTAATTATATCGATTTTATATAGAAATCCTATAAATTTGATTCTTCGTCTTCCATTTATGTTTCTATGCTTGGAGAAGATAGAGTTGTAATCCTATATGAATTTTTATTGAAGAAGACTACTTCGTTGCTCTCTTATATTCTCTCCTCCAGTTATAGAAATGAGAAAAAAAATATGTGGCAGCGATTGAAGCAATCGGTGAGAAACCAATTAAGATGAACACTCTTACAAGTAAAACTTTTAGTTGGGCCTACGAAAAATTTCGTGTCATCCAAATAAATAACACAAAACTCTAGAGGCTATAGATCTCCTTGCAAGAATGACACCAACAGAAAATGACTCTAGAGCAAAGAATGAATAAGACCAATTTTCCTAACCTATTCTAGTTTGGGTGGTAAAAAAGGGTTGCTAATAAAATTAAAAAAAAGGCTGAGAAAATTCCTTAAGCTGTATGGGAAAATGGGATAAAACAAAAAATTACTAAGCTAAGTCCAGGGGTCTCAAAACCAGTAAAATAAAACTCTATGAAGAATACCAGAAATAAGTTTCCACCTGACACAATCCTAAGTCAGACCCTACAATTAAATTCACGTAATTGAATTCTAATGCCTAATGTGGAGACTTCTGCTCTGATGCAAAAGTGAGTAAAAGACAAAATTTACATTAAAGAAGGAACTTGCAAACAAGCAACGAAAAGTTAACAGGCTTCGAAACAAAAATCCAGTTTTTAAATTTAATACATAAGGTGTTTTATATGCATCAACCAACCAGCGAAACAAACATACGAACAAAGATCTGTGTATATAAAGCTGTCTTTTGGAAGTTTGGTTTATTCTCACCAAACCCTTCAATGAAGATACACCTCGGACCTCTCTTGGGATCGTTACCCCATAACCTCGAAACCTTACTACAAATCTTCAGGTATTATTGCTATTATTGTATTATGTTGTTATTATTATTATTATTGTTACTAGTTATTTGTTTATTGTGTTACAGAAATAAAAGCCTGACTTCCTCTTAGTAGTCTTTGCCCCTCAATACAAAAGGAAGGTAATGTGAGTGAAGCAAGGGAAAATTGGACAGAACCTTTGGGTAGTAAGTAAAAGCTGAAGAAGTGCTGCAAGAGTCGCTTCGCGGTCTCATAAAGGGAAAGAAGTTGTCAAATAGCACCATTTTGTTATGCCATTTGGAACAAACATAAACAATTAAATAGATTTTTAATTGATTAGTGACCAATATGGAAATTAACAATTAAATAAAATAAACCAAAATGTGCGAAGGAAATAACATAAAAGTGTGTAAGAAAGCCAATAATCACCACTTATGATTGCTATTTTTAACAAAAATGAATCGAAAAGATATAATAATTAATATTAAGTAATTATGAATAATAGTATGAAAAATTGGAAATGAGAGGTGTTTACAGCCACAATGATGCGCAAAAGCCCCGTAAAGTCATTTATTTATACTTTTGAGTTGGAAACCAGTGGCTGGTCCAAATTTTATTTCAAAAAATTTGCGACAACTCATTTATGCCTAAAACTGTAATTTCTAAAGATGTCATTTTTGCTTTCTCTGAGCTTAACACTAGGAAGGCGTACGTCCCTGATGGTATTCCTCCTGTGGTTCTCAAAACATTGTGTTTCTTAATTTGTAAACTATTTCATCTCTGTTTTACTTCAACATTCCCTTCTTTCTAAAAACGTATTCCAAGTCAACCTGTGCTTCTCTCCTCCAATTACTGCCCAATTTCTTTAACCTCCTTTCTTTCTAAAGTTTTCTTATGTCCTTAAGAAGATTTGGAAACATCTCAATTCTTCTAATCTTATCTCTGATCGCCAGTATGGCTTTCGAAAAATGCTATATTGGTGATCTTTTTTCCTTCTCTCTGACTCTTGATCCTCCACTCTTTAGAATTTCGGTGAATCTTTTGCTGTCAAGCAAAACATATTGAAATCTTTGAATAGAGTCTGGCACAAAGCTTTGATTTCAAAACTTCATTCTTTCTGAATGAAACCTCTCTGTGTTCTCTCTGATATTCTTTCTGGTCATTCTATAGCTGCTGTGGTATATGCCTACCATTCATCCTTTTATATTTATTAATAGTGGTGTTTCTCAAGGATCTGTTCTATCCCCAACGCTTTTTATACTTTTCATTAATGACCTTCTCTCTATTACTTTATCACCTTTCCACTCCTATGCTGATGAATCCACCCTTCATTATTCCTTTTAATTTGAAAGACGCCCTTCCTAACATCAGTTAATTGACTCAAGGAGTGTACCCTTGAAGCAAGTAACCTCTGATCTTTCTCATATTTCAAATTGGGGTAAAGAAAACATGATCATTTTCAGTGCTGCAAAAACTCATTTCCTTCATCTCTGTACTTGACACAACATTTCGCACAACTATGACATCTTTGAAAACACAACTCAAACCTTCTTTTGTTCTAATATTCTTGGTGTTTCTTTTTCGCATGATCTTTCTTGGTAGGATCACACTACTACTTTATGTGAACAAGCTTCAAGGAATCTGGTTGTTTTGAGGCGCCTTCGTAATTTCTTCTCGCCACCATAGTTGCTTGCTCTTTATATGGGCATTGTTCACCCCTGTATGAAGTACGCCTTACACATCTAAGATGGTTCCACTCATACAGATCTCTATGAAAAGAAGGGCTTGTGCGACACGTTTTTCTGCGCCTATCTCTGTCCATCTCTCTGACTCTAGACTTAACCACTATGCTCAATCTTACATGGACTGTACATGTAAATTCTGGAATATACTCCCTTTATCTGTTTCCCAACTTTCCTCGAATTATATACTTTCAAACGCGGTGTATCGGGATCATGTCATTCTTTAACTTGACCAGATTTCCGGTATTTCTCCAACTCTGGTGGAAATTAGTAGGTCTCTGGCCTTTGCCCATCAGTAGTGATATATATATATATATATATATATATATATATATATATATATATATATATATATATATATATATATATATATATATATATATATATATATATATATATATATATATATATATATATATATATATATATATATTTAATGTTTATTTTTTAGGAGCCGGGGTAGATTCATTTTTTGAGTATCTTGTGAAGGGAAGTTTCCTGTTTCAAAGACCTGAACTGATGGCAATCTTCCACGATGCCAGATCAGCCATTGATAAACATTTGCGTCATGAAGATTGGTATTTATGGAAGTCAATGCAAAGGGCACAAGTTAGCATGGCAGTTTTTCAATCTCTAGAAGCCTTTTGGCCAGGAGTTCTCACTTTAGCAGGTATATATATATATATATATATATATATATATATATATATATATATATATATATATATATATATATATATATATATATATATATATATATATATATATATATATATATATATATATATATATATAAAAAATTTTTTTTAAAAAAAAATTTTCATAAAAAAAAAAAAAAAAAAGTAGTAGTTTTTTCTTAACTTAAAAACACTTACGTGGAATTTTTTTAACTATATTCTGAAAATTATTGTTGTAACTAATGATTGGACGATTAATCAGCAAAATCGGCATATTTTTACCGTCATCATCGTTAATTTTCCACCGATTATTTTACATATATTGGCTTATAAATAACTCTTTCCTCCACCTTCTTCTGTTGAGAGTAAAAGGCTGTTTAGTAGTAGGGATCAAATATAAACATCAAGACGAAATCGAATTTCTCGTGAAACTGGGGAAACGGTTGTTCCTGCATTACAATGTAAGAGCTCTAAAGTTAAAGAACTAGAAATTTGCATGTCTCCATGTTCTCACATATAAAAAATTTTAAGATCAATGATCGGAAGATTCTACAGCGTGTCCCACTTGCTCTCAGCCCCAGATCTGCGCTTGTAGATATCAAAATACTGGTCATAGGTTAATAATATTTGTATACGAGAATCTTCAATGAGTTCGTAAATTATTTGGATGACAAGGAACTCCGTACTGGCTATTTTTAGCAGGATGGTGTCACTTGCCACTCGTCCAGCGTCAATATGTACAAAATTGAGTCCTTCTAAGAGACTTTGACCACCAAGGTCGCCTGATCTTTCCCAGCTGGATTTCTGCCTATGGGACATGCTGAAAAAGAAAATGTATCGCAACAAGCCTCATACTTTCATGTAACAGAAAGAAAACATTCGGCAGACAATTGATGCTGTCATTCCCAATATGGTGACTGCGACCTTCCGTAACATGGAAAAGCGTGTGCAGGTGTGCCTCACTTCCAACAGTTTGTGTTATATCAACATTATTGTCAAACACCAAAGTTTGTTCGTGGTAAATATTATTAAGTTGTGACCAGTACTTTACACATTTGAATATAGAATAAAGGAAAGAAAATTTAATTCTTCTTTATTATAAAATTGTTAAATTTATTAATGTAATGGAAATTTTTAGAATATAATTTATCAGTTTCTGGCATTCTGGCTACTGCATATATACTAAATCTCTGACTTAGATTTAAATATACCTGATAATCAGGATTGGTACCCAAAAACCAAAGAGCAAAAACCATGCTAACTTCTAATTACTTTTAAATGAATGTAAATGGAAGACAATAGTTACTATGAGTTTCCTACCCAGTATAATGAAGATAAAAAAAAAATAAAAAATTTATTTTATAATCTAAATATTAAAAATCTGAAAATTTAGTCCACTTTTGAACTGAAGGCAAATATATAATATAATTCAAGATTTACACCAACACATACCCCCCAGACCTCAATCGAAATTTTGTATTCAAATTTCACACTATGTGAGGAGTTCAATATGATGATATAACGCCGTATGTGAATTATTTCGGTTGTGCATTACAATATTTACTAGATCTTCAAGAGTTTTCACTTGAGTCTATATAGATACATATAGTCTTAAGATTCGATTGTCTGTTAGCCATCTGGAATGATAAAGTGCACCAGGCAATTTACTGGCTATGATGATGACATATGTCCATGTTTTAAACTAAGGCACATGACATAGGGATATTTTTGGTTTGTACTGAGTTTCATTATAACATCTTCGGGTATCTGTGTAATTTTAGAGTGTACCGGACGAAAGCTAACTATCTCAAATTTAGTTAAATATTTTTGAATTTCATGCGCAATAGTGCCTTGAAAGGTATGTGGTCCTGATGGTTTCCCATTTATTATCTGAAAAATATGCCTGAATGGAGCTCATAAGCATGAAGAAAGCAAATTAGCCACTTTATAGGTCTTTCAAGATATATTTCAATCAATCTGAGCACTCTTCCCACTTTACCAGTGTTAACTGGACCACCATTGCACAGGAGAGCTTTCAGATAATCTATACTATCTGAGTCTATTTGGAAAGTTATAATTTCCGCAGAAATACAGCGAGCTGTTCCTTTATTGGAGTAACATGAGTTAGGTATATATCACATGGTTCTTTCACAATGACATAGTGCTCTTCGTGCTCCATTCCTTCTTTAGTTTTTATATTGTATTTTCTTACATCAATTTCTCGAAGATAATCATCATCATTATTACTATCTTCCATTTCCATTCTTTCCTATTCGGTAACTTCAACAATTTCTGTGCTAGTTGAGGAAACACTACTATCTATATTAAAGACCCTTCCCCTGCCCCTACCAACGCTTCTACAAGTGTGACATGCTAACTTCTCCATTCTAACTTGTGTTCTTGTCCTGGCACTAGTCTTTGCCATATCAATTGATTTCGTCATTCTCTCTACCCCACTAAAGATTCCCATTCAATCATTGAGGTTTTATCTTTATAACTACAGTCTTTTCTTGATATTTTCTTTTCATAGCAATTACAAGTACAAATGCCAAGCATTGCATCAAATGTCTTCACTTTCTCGTAGAATTCATCATTCCGTCGGGTACTTGGGGCTTTATTTATATTTAAAGCTGATTGCACAAGCCTTTCAGTCTTTAGCCATCCACCATTAAATTCTGCGAGGGGGAAGGAGAAGTTATCCAAAATGCTTATCACATCACTTGCAACGATTTTAAGACAATTTTTACCGATTGCCGATCCCTTCGGGGCGATCTGTTCTCTCATAGTAATAAATAGATAGTGCCTGTAAACGTCAGCTTTCGAAGGAGTCATCGCGGGTGGAAATTCACATGGATGACCAGACAAAGAATTAAAAGTCTTAACTTCTTGTAGCCATTATATAAAAAAATATATATTCTAATTTTTAATGCAGAATCTGAAAATAGTGAATAAGTATATATATTGTAAAAAATAATAATAATAATATATATTATATAATATATAAAATTAAATTCAATGATAAATAATACTAAATGCATATAATATATTGTACACAAGGCATATGCGTTTCACGTATATCACAAAATACCACAAACACACGTTACTGTTTCAGTTATTAAATTATCACTAAGCAACACACATTATACATTAATAAAACATTGATATAAAAAAATGCTTACTCAAAACCATACTTCGAAATATTGCAACTCAAGAAAATGGAGACGTTATATTTCATTAAGCTATAGTCCGGATTTGTACTCAAAATATATGTGTGTGTGTGTGTTCATGCATGAAACTGTGCGACTTCGGGTATCTGTGTTTAGAACATAACATACAATACTGAATCCATTAATTAGTTGGTAGACTTTTCCGAGTCGAATTTTAAGGCGAAATTTTAAAAATATATTTATTTCCATCAAAATATATTTATTTCCTCGTGCGCGAGGGGTAGGGAAGGGGTCGCACAACTGAAATATTTCACACACTTTGTTAAATCATCATGCTGAAGTCCCCACATAGTGTGAAATTTATGAATTCGACAAAAATATTAGTTTCGACTCGGTCATATATATATATATATATATATATATATATATATATATATATATATATATATATATATATATATATATATATATATATATATATATATATATATATATATATATATATATATATCATAAACTACGAAATTTTAAATAATCGTGTGAATTATTTTTTATTCTTTTAATTTTGTTGGTCTATCTGAAGTAACCTTTTATGTTTTATGAAGTAGAAAAATATTGTTGGGTCAAGTTTTCAGTCATTTATATTCCAGTATATCATTTGCTGTTAAACTTTGATGAAATTTGATGATGTGTGCATCACATGGCATTTTTGCACATTGATTTTAAATGTTTTTCGCAAATGCGTGTTTTTATGCTTTCCCCCCCCCCCCCCCAATATATGTACTTCTTTTTGACATACTTTTATTTCATTTTTTTATTTAGGTGACATTGAATCCGCACAGAAAACTCTCTTTAACTACCATCAAGTGATGAAACAGTATGGATTTACTCCAGAGTTTTACAGTATTCCCCAGGTACTCTTTTGAAATTAGTATATATTTTTTAAGGGCTTATTCATTTTTTCTTATTGAAACATTAATAATTTGATGTGACTTAGTCTTAATAGAAATTTATAAGGTATAATCGTTGCCATGTTATTTACATTATTTATCATGAATTTTTATTTAAAATTTTTTTATTTATTTCTAGTACTTGTCATTATGCTTTAAAATATAATATATATAAATAACACAGCCCAACACACATTTTGGTGCCTCAAATGTTAGATGTCTAAGTACATTTGATATGTAGATTCCAAAAATTGATCTAGGTTTCGAGATACAGAACGTACACTAATTGCCACTCTATACTTTGCTGGCCCTTAACATCGTAGGAAATTTATCGTAGTATTTAACTTAATACATTTTAGCATGAAGGAAACATGTTTTTTTTAACATGTATTACATGAAAATCATTTTATTTCTTATTGAAAGTATAGGGTTATGAAACACTTTTCATTTATTCGACACACAAGAATCTCCGTTTGTAAGACTTGAGAGTGGGCTCTTCCAAGACAATTCCGCAATAGGTTCCAACAATAGTCAGCCATCATTTATGCGTAATATCTTCATTCGTATCTGGCTTCCATTGTTTTTGTCTTGGTGAAATCTTCAACTTGCTCTTCGCTTAGGTCACCAAAGTTCTCTGGAAAGCTTTTTAAGTAGCTATGAAGATGGTGGACTTTAACACTCATGTTACATCCTAGCCTGTTGAAATGAAACACCGTATCATTTATTAATTGAGTGTAAATATCTTCCTTCTTGTTCCCAAGAAAGTTTTCTACAACAAGAACAAATGAAGACCAGACACGTGATTAAATTTCATTCTGATTTTATGAAATATGTCATTTTTGAGTTGTCTACTCTGTGGGCCATCGAAAATTCCTGCCTTCAGTTTTTCTATGGTAAATCCAGGTAACATTTTCCTCTGCATGAACTGTTTTTTTTTTCAAAGCCTTTACAAATTGTTTCATCAAGCCTAGGTTATATGCATTGATTGCAGTATGATTTTATCTTGTGGTACCAAAGGTTTAATGATTACATTGTCCTCCCACCACCGTATTTTCCCTCGGAGGCCAGTCTTTTCTTGCCCAATGTTAATGTTTTGCTCTACTATCCCAAAGGCATAAAATTCAAGGATACCATCTTCACATCATCCATCTATATTCTCGGTAATATACCTTTTCCAAGACTACGGAGATGGTCTAGTATTCTCGCTTCGTCTTGATGGATTGACTAATAGGAATAGAACCATATTTGTTGCCGTGATGTAAAGGAACACATTTTAAACTACGTTTTGAATTGTCAATGAAAAAACGCCACTCTTGGGTTAGGTTCTGAATGACTAATTTTCTTCAGAGGAGGTTTCCGATATCATTGTATAATACTAAGTTGTCTTCGGTAAAGAATTGCAACAAATCCTTTTCTCTACTTCGATAAAGTGTAACTTTCGTTCCAGGATAAACCTATTCTTTTCTTTTAATCTGAAGGCAAATAATTTAGATGATACCACGGAAAGATTCAAGTCCTTGATCAGATTACTCAATTCATTGTGGTTTAAAATGTTCACTGTTAGCTTGTTTGGAAATATCTCTCTCTCTCTCTCTCTCTCTCTCTCTCTCTCTCTCTCTCTCGTCTCTCTCTCTCTCTCTCTCTCTCTCTCTCTCTCTCTCTCTCTCTCTCTCTCTCTCTCTCTCTCTCTCTCTCTCTCTCTCTCTCTCTCTGTCTCTGTCTCTCTGTCTCTCTCTGTCTGTCTCTCTCTCTCTCTCTCTGTCTCTCTCTCTCTCTCTCTCTCTCTGTCTCTCTCTCTCTCTCTGTCTCTCTCTCTCTCTCTCTCTCTCTCTCTCTCTCTCTCTCTCTGTCTCTCTCTGTCTGTCTGTCTCTCTCTCTCTCTCTCTCTCTCTCTCTCTCTCTCTCTCTCTCTCTCTCTCTCTCTCTCTCTCTCTCTCTCTCTCTCTCTCTCTCTCTCTCTCTCTCTCTCTCTCTCTCTCTCTCTCTCTCTCTCTCTCTCTCTCTCTCGTCTCTCTCTCTCTCTCTCTCTCTCATCTCTCTCTCTCTCTTCTCTCTCTCTCTCTCTCTCTCTCTCTCTCTCTCTCTCTCTCTCTCTCTCTCTCTCTCTCTCTCTCTCTCTCTCTCTCTCTCTCTCTCTCTCTCTCTCTCTCTCTCTCTCTCTCTCTCTCTCTCTCTCTCTCTCTCTCTCTCTCTCTTCTCTCTCTCTCTCTCTCTCTCTCTCTCTCTCTCTCTCTCTCTCTCTCTCTCTCTCTCTCTCTCTCTCTCTCTATATATATATATATATATATATATATATATATATATATATATATATATATATATATATATAGAGGTGGACCGGATATCCGCATCCGCAACTGCGGATATCCGCATCATTTTTCCAATATCCGCATCCGCGGATATCCGCAATTGATATCCGCAACCGCATCCGCTGCGCGGATAGTAAAAAATTACGTATCATGCAATCGATAAAAACTTTCAAAGGCAAAACTTTGTATTGAATGCAGAACCTCTTTCTGAGCGCCATACAGGCGACTATCTTGAAACTGTATTTGAAAAGATGCTGACAAAATGGAAGATTTCATTAAATGAAGTGCACTGCGTAGTCAGGGATTCGGGCACAAATATAAAAAAAGCACTTTCTCTGGCAAGAGTGAAAAATGTAGATTGCTTTGCACACCAAACTCAGATAGTAGTTAAAAATTCCATTATGAGTCAAAAATGTGTATCCGATTTAATAACCAAATGTAGGTTAATTGCTACGCATTTCAATCACTCCGTTGTAGCCCAAAATGAGCTGAAGAAAATACAAACAAGATTAAATGTTCGTCCACTTTCTGTCATGCAAGATATTCAAACACGCTGGAATAGTAGTTTGCATATGCTTGAGAGGATGAGCGAAATTAATGAGGCCATTTGCCTTTATGCTTGAAGCAGCGCAAAAATAAAGCCTCTAACAGCTGACGAAAATGACATTTTAAATAATTGTATTAATATCCTTAAGCCTTTTGAAGAATTAACAAAGACTATAAGTTCAGCTGAATCATGTTTGTCAGATGTGATACCACTTGTTTCAACATTGAAAGTTGTGTTAACAAATGTTATTAAGTCTAAGGGAGTTTCAAGGATGACTGAAACATTAATGAAGGAGATGAACGACAGATTTGAAAACCTGGAAAATGATGATGCTTATACAATTGCAACCTTTTTAGATCCTAGGTACAAAACAAAATTTTTTAAACCACTTGTTTCTCAGAATGTTAAAATCAAATTAGGATGCTTATGCGATGAGATGATAGAAACAGCTAAAATAACGCCTTTCAAGAAAAAGCAAAAGCTCTCAGATACAAAAGAAACAAAATCTGTTAGCTTAAGCATTGCTAAATCAATGAAAGATCTTCTAGCTTCCAGAAGCTATGAAGAATCACAGTCAGAAGTATCAAAGGATGCAAAGGATACAATATCGATTATTGAAAATTATCTGAAACTCCCACGTTTGGAGGCAGATAAAGACCAACTGGTTTGGTGGAGAGATAATTGCAAAAGTTTCCCTTTTCTTGCTGAGCTGGCAAGGACTTATTTAGCATGTCCTTCAACTAGTGTTGCTAGTGAGCGTCTTTTCAGTGGAGCAGGCCTCATTTACGACGAAAAGCGAACCAAACTTTCACCTGAAAGAGCCCAAAAGCTTTTATTTCTAAAAAATAACTTACCAATTATTAACTTCAAATGGAATATGTGAAACTGTGAAGTGTGAAGGTAATACTGGATATATATATATATATATATATATATATATATATATATATATAATATATATATATATATAATATATATATATATATATATATATATATATATATATATATATATATATATATATATATATATAAGATTAGAGGTGGACCGGTAACATAGATTCTGGATATTTATTTCCAATTCCAAGCATCCTATGGCATATCCGCAATTGGATATCCGCAACCGCATCCGCATCCGCGGATAGTAAAAAATTTATTACTATACAAAATTTATATTATACGCATATATATATATATATATATTATATAGGTGACTATCTTGAAATTTGAAAAGATGCTGACAAAATGGAAGATTTCATTAAATGAAGTGCACTGCGTTTCAGGGATTCGGGCACAAATATAAAAAAGCACTTTCTCTGGCAAGAGTGAAAAATGTAGATTGCTTTGCACACCAAACTCAGATAGTAGTTAAAAATTCCATTATGAGTCAAAAATGTGTATCCGATTTAATAACCAAATGTAGGTTAATTGCTACGCATTTCAATCATTCCGTTGTAGCCCAAAATTGAGCTGAAGAAAATACAAACAAGATTAAATGTTCGTCCACTTTCTGTCATGCAAGATATTCAAACACTTTGGAATAGTAGTTTGCATATGCTTGAGAGGATGAGCGAAATTAATGAGGCCATTTGCATTTATGCTTGAAGCAGCGCAAAAATAAAGCCTCTAACAGGTGACGAAAATGACATTTTAAATAATTGTATTAATATCCTTAAGACTTTTGAAGAATTAACAAAGACTATAAGTTCAGCTGAATCATGTTTGTCAGATGTGATACCACTTGTTTCAACATTGAAAGTTGTGTTAACAAATGTTATTAAGTCTAAGGGAGTTTTCAAGGATGACTGAAACATTAATGAAGGAGATGAACGACAGATTTGAAAACCTGGAAAATGATGATGCTTTTACAATTGCAACCTTTTTAGATTCTAGGTACAAAACAAAAATTTTTAAACCACTTGTTTCTCAGAATGCTGAAATCAAATTAGGATGCTTATGCAATGAGTTGATAGAAACAGCTAAAATAACGCCTTTCAAGAAAAAGCCAAAGCTCTCAGATACAAAAGAAACAAAATCTGTTAGCTTAAGCATTGCTAAATCAATGAAAGATCTTCTAGCTTCCAGCAGCGATGAAGAATCACAGTCAGAAGTGTCAAAGGATACAATATCGATTATTGAAAATTATCTGAAACTCCCACGTTTGGAGGCAGATAAATACCAACTGGTTTGGTGGAGAGATAATTGCAAAAGTTTCCCTTTTCTTGCTGAGCTGGCAAGGACTTATTTAGCATGTCCTTCAACTAGTGTTGCTAGTGAGCGTCTTTTCAGTGGAGCAGGCCTCATTTACGACGAAAAGCGAACCAAACTTTCACCTGAAAGAGCCCAAAAGCTTTTATTTCTAAAAAATAACTCACCAATTATTAACTTCAAATGGAATATGTGAAACTGTGAAGTGTGAAAGTAATACTGACTTACTGGTATATATATATATATATATATATATATATATATATATATATATATATATATATATATATATATATATTATATATATATATATATATATATATATATATATATATATATATATATATATATATATATATATTATATATAAAACCTTTTTCCAAATGGGTGGAGGTTGGGGAAAGAGGTTGGTGGGGTGTTATCTATGGTAACATAGATTCTGGATATTATATTTAAAATTCCAAGAATCTATGGCAAAAACTCTTAAAAAATTAAACTATCCGCATCCGCATCCGCATCTGCGGATATCCGCAACCGCATCCGCATCCGCGGATAGTAAAAAATTACTATCCGGTCCACCTCTAATATATATATATATATATATATATATATATATATATATATATATATATATATATATATATATATATATATATATATATATATATATATATATATATATTTCAATTGATGCCTATGATATTAACAATACAAAAATAAGTCATGAAAGTGGTTTCTTGGTTTTCTCCAAACTTTTGGTACACCAAATTTGAGGCATCTTCTCTTTTTGTTTGTCCACTGACGCAATTATTTCGTACTTGTAGTATGTGAAGCCCATGACTTGATCTCCAAGCTTGACATTAAATAACCTACATATGCTCTTCTTACAAACTCGGAAACAAGTTTCCAATATCCTTTCATTATGTACTTTTCACATATATAACAAAATAAATTTAAATTTACTGAATCAGTACAAATTACCCCAGAAACAGATCTGAAAACAGCGGCACAAAGAAAATTTTATTTGTTGGCTTGTGTAATGAGCAAAGTTAAGACTTATTTAAACACTGGAGACCCCAGAACAGTTTGTTCCATCTACAAATTATATAACGCAATTATTTTTTTTTTTTTTTTTTTTTTTTTTTTTTTTTTTTTTTTTTTGACTTATTTCCCATGTAACCCACTTGAAGCACAAGTAAAACCTTTCATTGATAATTACTCAACAGTGGTCGCTAACCTTACTCCATTTCAGTTTCAAAAGTGAAAATAAAAACAGTATTTGGAAAACATTTCAGTACAAATTGTTACAGAATTATTAAAGAAATCAGTTTTTGAACACTCTTATGATTCTTATGCGATTTGCTCAAATATTATGCATGTATCCTTAATAAAATCTCACTTTGAAAACCTTACTCAACGCAAGAAATAAAACCCAACACTTTATAATACTACCAAGACTCCTCTCACATCTTCAACATTCCTTAATTTATGGACAGCATCATATGTCAATTCTCCTTTGTTAGAAGACTTTACTTTATAATCATCTTTATTGAAATTAGGCAACAGCATTTTCAAAGCGAAGTGGTTACCCTCTTCGTCCTGAATTTATCGAGTCTTTAATGTACTTGTATCAAGGAACCAAAGATCATGCTTTCCTAAAAATGGGAGCAGACCTTGTGAGAGCCATAGAACATTCAACCAAAACTAAGTGTGGTTATGCTACAGTAAGTTTTAATGTGTTTAATTAATATGTGAAAATATTGTTATAACTATTTAAAAATGTGAATAACCTTCAAAAATAATTATTAAATGCTTGCCGTTGTTAGTTTAAGAACTTGTATGCTTTAGGTAGATAGTTGTGGTGTATTAATTATATAAAATATAATCTTTAAAGGTGGAGAATGTGGTTGATCATTCCTTAGACAACCGTATGGAGAGTTTCTTCCTAGCAGAAACCACCAAATATTTATATCTTCTCTTTCACGAAAACCACTGGATTCACTCATCTGGAAATCGTGGTAAACCGTTTTCAGTGAATAAAAGACATTGTGTGATCGATTCTGGGGGATATTTCTTCAACACAGGTGAGATGTCGATGATTTAAATTCAAAGTTTGAGATACTCGTCTTTTTTTCTTCACTTCTAAATCTCTGCTTCTATATATCTCCATAAATAAAAGACTTTTTCTTAAATTAGAGTGCAGAGGTTTGTAAAGAAATCTGTGTCTGTTCATGTTCCTGTACTCGCCTCTTTCTTCATAGAATTGTACTCAGTGTATGCAAATTTTATTCAGAAAAATGTATAAGTTTACAATATTACAATAGGTCCCCCTATACTACTAAATACAATAATAATATGGTAGTTGTCTAGTTCTCTGAAAAGGGGATTCGCATTGGTTTGCGTCCGGGTCCAAAGTTTAATAGATAAATAAGTTTTAAATTTATTTTACCCAAAAAAAAATATTAATATGATGTATAAAATATAACAAACAATAATAATGCTATACAAAAAATGATAAAATATCCTATTAAAATTCCAAATCATCATAAGAATTTTGAGAAATATTGGTTATAATAATAATAATTAATAAAACTTATAGTATATAGTATTGATATCAAAACTAATTTCAATAATAGTAATAAAATTAAAGATATTTCTAAAAATAGCTACTAATAATAATAATATACAGTAGTAATAATAGAAAATATATGCAATAATTCTGGTAGAATATAATGTCACTTATAGGAATATCTATATTATAATAATAATAATAATAATAATAATAATAATAATAATAATAATAATAATAATAATAATAATAATAATAATAATAATAATAACCCCTTAGCCTACCGTATCTTGGTAGGATGCTATGTTTTGGTGAAACTACGCTGCAGGTACTTCCCTACATTGTACTTCGTTCCATAAATGAACCGGTTGTCATTCATTCTGGCTGATTCTCCGGACTTCCGATCCGACGTTCTTATTGCCTTAATAATTATTATTATTATTATTATTGCGAGAAATAAACCTACTCTTATAAGTATTAATAAGCACCACAATCGTGGTTCTTGTTTTCGTTCAGTCTAGATGCAGATCCTAGTGCTGACATTTCACACTATCACCTCCGTATTTTAATGAGTAGTTCTTCTACTTGTACAGGAACAAAAGAAAAATAAATAAATAAATAATTAATAATAATAAGATAGGAAGTCACCTCGATGAACACCATTATTAATAATATTAAAATATTGGTTCTTTATTTCAAGGATACTAAATAGCTCAAAGTAAGAGCCACAATGGCCGCTTTAAGGTTTATTTTTGTGGTCAACCACAATATGGGTAAGAGAGCTCATTATTTTCCCAATTAAGAAAATCAATTATAATTAAGAGTAGGAGAATAATATTAGTAACTGTAATAAGCACAATGATAATAATAATAATAAGTTTAGTAATATTTTCATCAAACACTTACAAAAATAATAATAGTGTGATGATAATAATATTTAATGATAATTCATATATAAATTCTAATAGTGGAAAGAGTAGAGAGTACGGCAGAGGAATTTCATTTATAATAATAATAATAATAATAATTAATGAGACCAATATTGGTAATAACTTCCACAATTTTTGCTACCTATGCTACTACTAATCTCTCCATTATTATTGATAATAATGAGGAAAATAAGATAATAACTAAAGTAAAACCAGCAAAATAATAATAATAATAAAAACTAATTGACTTTGCATCTTGTTTCCTAATGCAGTACTCTTTATAACATATAAATAAGAAAGAAATTAAGTCAGACATCTTAGTATATTAATATGATTTATTTATTTTTATGAAGGATTGAATTCAGAGCCTGAGTAAAAACTTTTTAAATGCATCCAAAGTTAGAGATGGGATCAAAAAAATGTGTCTAGATGCTTATCCGAAGCTTCAGCCATATAATTTTAAAATGATAGAGTCATAGACGTGCATTTTAAAATGGTTGAACCATTGTTAAGTGTTTTGAAATTATTGAACTCGAGCCGGAGCCAGGAAGAAAAAAAATAGACTTCACAACACTACAATATGTTTTATTACCTCTTAATTAAAGGAAGGGTCCAATGTTGAATTTACTTTCTATGGTTTCTTGACTGATTAAATTTAAAGGGTCTATGCAGTTCAATAATCTAAGAAAAATTCGAATTTTGACGTTTTTCTGTTTCTATAACAGTTTGTTAGTTTTTGGTCAAATTTTCCCCAGAAAAAAAGTGAATAGTGGAGCAAACCACTTGTCGAAATGGCCTGAAAATTTAACTGTGTATTCACAATTTCAATAGCTACAAACCCTACGTGGCGATTTTTGATATCTGCTTTTAAAAAAATATATATATATATATATATATATATATATATATATATATATATATATATATATATATATATATATATATATATATATATATATATATATATATATATATATATATATATATATATATATATATATATATAATCCGACTATTTTGAAAATTTTGAAAAATTTACCCATCTGGAGAAGAAAAAAATTACATATAAGACTTTTTTTCATTTTTGCTGGGTATATAGAGGAGGGACAGGGCTACAATTTTCTCTCAATACATTTTTCAATACTATTTGTTCTTTTCGAGATATAGCCTCTCAAAGTTTAAAAATTTGTAATTTTTTAAAAAATTATTGTCACAATTTGAGAGGTCATATCGTAAACAACAAATAGCATTGAATGATGAGAGAAAGTTTTAGCCCTGTCTCTCCTCTGTACACCCACCAAAAATGAAAAAAGTCTTAGTTGTAGTTTTTTTTTTTTTATTTATTTCTCCGGGGGGTAAATTTTCAAAAATTTTTTTTTTTTTTTTTTTTACAGTTGGTGATTAAAAGCATATATCTTTTTTTCTAAAGCAGACATCAAAAATCGCCACATAGCGTTTGTAGCTATTGGAACTATGAATATACAGTTCAATTTTCAAATCATTTCGACCAGTGGTTTTTTACTTCTATTTATTTATATCACTGTAAGTTTTCCTAAAAAAAAAATTTCAAATCGTTATAGATACAGAAAAACATCAGAAATCGAGTTTTTTCAGCGCGTTGAAATGCAAATACCTTCCAAATTTCATAAAAATCCGTCAAAAATTAAAACACTTTTTTTTGAAATTGGACCCTCCCCTTTTTTTTAGTTAAAGTCAAATTGAAGTTCTCAGAATTGCAAGTTTGTTTTACCTCTTCTATATCTTCCCAATCAACCTCTGAAGAAGACAAAGAACTTATATATATATATATATATATATATATATATATATATATATATATATATATATATATATATATATATATATTATATATATATATATATATATATATATATATATATAGGAACCGACCGGGGCCCCGGCCCCGGCCAACCCCGGCCATTTTTACTGACCCCGGCCCCGGCCCCGGCTAAAAATCAGGGAAAACCGGGGTTGCCGGCCGGGGTTAAAATGGCAAATTATAAAAAAAAAAAAAAAAATTTCTTTTTTTTATTTTCAGCCGATTCTGCTGAAACTTTCAGTGTATATAGATTTTTTACCGGTAAGAAAAGTCCCTTTCTAGCGTTTTTCCGAGTCTATTACGGTTAAAAAAAATTTTTTTTTGTGGAAATTTTACCCTTTTTCAATAGAATGGTGGTGCCAAACCACTTTTTATAATGAGCTGAAAGTTAGAATATTTATTCAAAATTATATGGGCTACAAAAGCCTCTAATAGACTTTTGTTTCCAGAGTTATAGAAAAAATGTTATAAGCCAAAAACTGACCAACTATAGAAAAAAAAATTTTTGAACTAAAAAAATCCACTTTTCAGACAAAATCTTTTTTTTAAAAATACAACTATAACATTTCCTATTTTTGGTGTGTATAGAGGAGGGGTGGGGCTACAAATTCCTCTATGTACTTTATTCGATGAGATTCGTTGGTTTTGAGATATAGCCTTCAAAAAGGTCCATTTTTGGCCAAATTTCAAAAATTCCCAAAGTTTGAGAGGCTATATCTCGCTTCAAACAAAGGGCATTTAAAAATGCACTAAATAAAAATTGTTGCCCTGTTCCTCTTCTAAACAATATTCCCAAATAAAAAAAAAAATAGTAGGTAGCGTTTTTTTTTTAAATAATTTTTTCCTCCAGAAGGGTACGATTTTTGCAAAAAAAAATTTCTAGAACGTGATATTAAAAATCTATTCCCACCAATGCAAGAAATTGGGGCAAAGGTATTCAGTTAAATTTTCAGCTCATGTGGACCAGTGGTTTGACCCAGTTATTCATTTTTTTCAACTTTGGGTCCAAATAAGTTTCAAACCGTTATAGACTCAAAAAAATGCTCGAAATCAACTCAGAACTTCGTGAAAAAATTCACATATTTTGAAAATTTCAGCTCAATCATTCAAATAATAACAAAAAATTTCAAACAAAATATAAGAAAATTAAGATTTTTTTTCTTTTCTGTTTCTTTTGACCGCTCCTTTTCTGCTTGTGAATGTTCATCTTTGTGTTTTGATTTTAGATACTCCAAAAAGATTTGGTTGAAATATTTTTTTACTTGTAGCACCCGGAGGTTCTCTTCTAATTTTCTGACTGCAGATGTTACATTTAGCTATTTCGAGCCTATCCTGAAACATTGTAAAGTATTCAAATACTGCAGAAGCTGATCTTTTAGCCATATTGACTGAAAGTATAAACAAAATAATAATTTTTAAATAATGCAGCTAAATGATACAAGTTTGATACATAGCAATAAAATAACAATGATATGTATAAATACAGGTTAAATTGATAATTTTATATCTTACATTTTTTCAAACTTTACCTTTGGGTCTTACCTAGATAAACGTGTTAAATCACTATTATGAATTAGAATAAATTTTTTTTTAATTTTTGTACTTTTTTTAAACTTTAACTATACAAAACTGTAATTTTCTGATTTTTTTTTTAGAGAAAATGCATGTAATCATTAATTTAAGTGAATGTTGGCTATTCTACTCCTTCCCTACAATTAAATAAACCTTATATCTAATTTTCTTAACCTAAAATTTCAGTGCTTTTGACCTCTTTACAAATTTTAGGAAACCCCGGCCATAACCCCGGCCC
>SEYY01000751.1:123932-138932 GCA_009176605.1 Armadillidium nasatum
AAATCACCAGTAGAACTCTTTTTTTTTTTACGAAAGTCATACTGGCGATCAGAGATAAGATTAGAAGATTTGAGATCTTTCCAATTCTTAACAAGAAACTTTAGAAAGAACAGAGGTTGAATGAATGGGACGGTAGCTGAGGGGTTGGAGAGGTCCCCCTTTTTCCGCTCATCTTGAATGAGAGCTCGTTTCCAGCGAGAACGGAAGATTGAAGTAGAAAGACAGAGACGAAATGTTTTGTCGAAGCAGGATGTAAGTTAAAAAGCATAAATTTTGAGAACCACAGGAGGGATACTATCAATACCGTACGCCTTCTTAGTGTAAAGCTAAGAGAGAACAGAAATGGACTTCTTTAGATGAAATTACACTTTTAGGCATAAATGAATTGGGGCGAGAGTTAAAGGAGGAGTGTTGAAGGAGGAGGTATAGCTCCGAAATCGTCTTAAGTTGAATAAGTGGCAAGGTCTGCGCAAAAAGTTCCGTTTTAGAAGAATATAAAATGGCAATTGTGATGAAAGAAAATACTAGTGGAGCTAAAGAGGAAAAGCAACGTTAGAGTTGACAATTTTGGCAAATTGCCTGAAAGAGAATGAGGAAGAGGAGTCAGAAAAATTTATTGCATTTTGCATTGGGAAAAGAGTTTTTGGTGTTATATAAAGGACAAGAACAGATTTTGCACGATTTCGGGATGAAATATAAATTGCACTTTTTTCTGAAGTTTGTAAACAACGGTAATTCCTAAAGGCAGCATCCTAGTGGTAAATAGCACGTCAATAAGCAGAGCTAAACCAAGGCTTGTAAGGTTTAGTAAAAGGGAAAGATTATAGAATGTAGTACCCATGCCACAGTGAATCACCTCGGTAACCCGCTCTGTACAAGCATGGGGACCCCTCCCACGAAAGCAATAATCATTCCACAGGAAATCAAGAAGTTCGACCGAAAGTTCGACCATCTTGAGCACCAAAATGTCACAAACGATTCCTCGAAATACGCGGGAGTCTTTCTTGCGGAAGACTTGAAAGGATAGAAGAGGATATAGAGATAAGAAAGCGAACGAAAGAACCCAGATGAAAATAGAAAATGATAGTATAAGGAAAAGGATTAGAAATTTTAAAAAGGCCTAGAAACGTTGGGTTTATCTCCAAAACGATCAGGTATACCAGTAGGGAGCTGCACCCATTACTTAAAGTCGTTTTCGACGGAGAATTGAAAGGCATATTCACCGGCTGTATCATGAAAAGTAGAATAAAAAGTCATTGGCGGCTGTGAACATTGAAATCACCTAATATGATAATTTCTGAGAAGGGAGAAGAGAGAGAATGTTCTCTGTTTTGGAGTTTAGATAGTCAGTAAATTAGAAGATAAATAATCAGAACAAATGAAATTAGACGTAGAATGTCAAGAGAGCTTTAGCAACAAGGTGAAAAATTCAGAAGACTCCAGATTAGAGACACGAGAGTAAACAAAATCGTAGATCACATATGCCGAACAACCTCCTTTCCCTGAAAATTGAAGATACAGACAGTAAGAGGGAACTGAAAATGATTTGCTATCAGAACGCTCAAGCACCTGAATTTCTGTCAAAAATAAGAGGTTAGGTATTGAAAGAAGAGAGGTGGTGTCCAACAAAATGGAAATTGCATTGAAGACAGCGAATGTTGCAGAAATTAATGAAAAAAGGGCAGTTCGGCTACAAAGTCTTGGTGGCACTAACTCTATATCACCTATCAATAGTTTTCTCTAGCAATGTGACTACAAAATAACTAGGTATTACAGATAGTAGAAAACCTAAATTTTATGATCATTGAATATTTTCCATCTTGTTTCAACCTTCATGAGTTCTGTAAAAATTTGGTATCGGTATCGGTTAAAATTTTTGGTATAACTCTATCCCTATATATATATATATATATATATATATATATATATATATATATATATATATATATATATATATATATATATATATATATATATATATATATATATATATATATATATATATATATATATATATATATATATATATATATATATATATATATTTATTATCAGACCAGATTATAAATGTGACTATTACCATTTTGAGTGATTTTATAGTCCTTACAATAATGTTTTGTATGAAAAGTCAAGCTCTTTATAAAGGCTATGTGCATCAGATGCTCTTATTTGGCAAACTTGCAAGATAATGCAAACCATTGACTTTACTTACAAAAAAAATAAATAAATAAACAAAAATCGGGTTTGTAGTACAAGGTGTCATATAATCAATAAACTTTGCCAAACCCTGCATTCCTTTGAAATTTTATAGCCACTCTAAAGTCTTTAAATAAAATTAATACCAGAGATTGTACTTTTCATACCGATTTTAAACTCAAAAACTCTCTGTTTGCCAACACAATATATTTTTTGTCGATACTATGCCGTTAATGTATCATAATGATAAATACTTTATGGATGATTTTTACGTAATCTTACCTTATTAATAGAGGGAAGCCAGGTAAATTCATGAAATTTGTAGGAAACGTTAGTTTAAAAAAAAATAAAATTAAAATAAAAACGAAGTGATTCAAAGTCCAACTCCCCTTTACCCTACGACTCGTGGTTGGTGTGGAAATAAAAAAACGTTTCTTCTTTAACACCATAAGTCTATTTAAAAATTAATTAGAAAATAAGTATCAGTAGGTAAGATTTAATAATAGAGAAGTCCAATGGTTATCATGAAACTTGATGGAAAAGAATGAAATGAACTTTAAAGAATGAAACTCCCTCTAATTCTCAGACTCCTTGCTGGTGATCAAATAATTAAATATTTCTTCAACACCATTAGTCTAATAAAAATATTAATAAAATAAGAAGCATCCAACAATAATTATTTATTTTACATGTTACAGTTTTCAAATTTGGAGACCACAAGAATTTTTATCGTCATTTTACGAATTTTTTTTTCTTTCTTTTTCTTATTATTTTTTCCAAGCAGTTCGTTCCAAGTATTTCATATAAGTTTCATGAAAATCGGCTGGGACCTCCATTTAAAAATATTATTAATGTGAAGTTAGAAGAAGTAATAAGTTTTTCAAGTTATTTTTCAATTTCTTGTGAAGTTTTCATTTTGTAAAGATGCTCGCAAACTTTTTATTCAACTTTCATGATATTCGGTTGTTTTCGCTATTTTTAATAAAGTCTTCCTTTTGCGGCTATCATCACAATTTTTCATACTCAAAATTTGCAGTTAAATTTATTCTTTTGTGAAGTCGTTCTGATAGTTTTGAGTGTTTATGTTTTTAATTGTTTTTCCAGAACATTGGCATACTTTCCAAGCATCATCTAATTTAATTTCTCCTATTTCTATTGAATCTTCAAGTTCATTTGATTGGCAGCTTTAACAGTGTACAATAAAATATGTTGTTGGGATTTCTGTGGCGTGAAACCCATGAAAACGCTTTAGGCAGATATTGTAACTGCTTTTGCCGAGAATAAACCTTATTCTATTAAAATTTAGCCTACAAATTAATAAAAGAGATTAATAAAGAATTCACCATTTAAAATATTCTGTAATTGTAAAGTAACGGGATTTATTTGATTTCCAAAGAAATTAACTTGGATGTGTGGCTCTTTTGTATAAGCGCATAAGTAAATTTTTGTGAGTAGTAAATTAAGTAACTTCTCAGCCAAGTAGGAACATAAACATAAACCCAACAAGCAAGAACTCACAAAACTCTGCTCAAAACCCAAGGCCTAGATTAAACAGTAAGTCACGTCAATCATACAATTCAAGTTAATAAACTAACCCAACCCAAGCAATCAATTGTCAATTTAATTCAATAAGCAAACTTTAAAAGGTATCAGGGTTGAGTATGTCAAATTAGGCCCTAACTTTCTCAGAAAGCTCTATAGAGACTCCTACCCCAAGGGTCAATATATATATAACTACCAAATGGCTAAGTAATTTAAAAGGTTAAAAAGGTAAAGTACTCATCTTTTTCGACGACTTGTTCTGACTTTGATGAGTATTCTTTAGTTAAAATATGTTAACATAACTGTCAAATATGACTTACTTTTCCGATGTTAAAATTGCAAGTAACCGGCCTAGCTTTCAAAAACATGAACCTAGTCATCAACATGTAAAATGTTGTTGTTTGTAAGAAAGTTTAGGGCGTATTTGATACTTCAAAATCTATTAATTAAATATAAAATATAAGGATTCTCAATAATGTATAATAGGAAAAGCAATTTTCTTTGCCAAACTGTATATGTTACTCAGTTTTATATTGGTGATATTCGTTAGAATATTAAATTATCTTTATCTATCAAAAAATTCTCATTAATATATATTATTAAATAAAATAGTACTGTGGCTATAATATGTACTGCAAGGTTTCAAGTGAAAATATTAATTCCCTAATAATTCAGTATATATATATATATATATATATATATATATATATATATATATATATATATATATATATATATATATATATATATATATATATATATATATATATATATATATATATATATATATATATATATATATATATATATATATATATATATATATATATATATATATATATATATATATATATATATATATATATATATATATATATATATATATATATATATATATATATATATATATATATATATATATATATATATATATATATATATATATATATATATATATATATAATATATATATATATATATATATATATATATATATATATATATATATATATATATATATATATATATATATATAATTTTAAATTTTTTTTTTGGCAATAACTGAAATCTTATACTAATATTTATAAAACTGTGTTTTTTTATATAATCTCTGATGACGTAAGCTTTTCGACTCCGTTACGTCATTTTGATATATATAAGAAATATATGTTAAAAATTTTAACTTCTCATCAAATTATAACAGTCGTTTATTTAAATAACAATTAAAAATTAAATTATTATAATTCTTTGATAGGCTTAAAGATTTTTTTTTAACAAAATTTGTAGGAGTTTTAAAATTTAGTGAGATTCGTCAACTGATTTCAAGATGAGGTGCCAGCTATTATTTTTCTTATTTGTGCAAGTTTCAGAACGGTAAGAGAAACCAAGCTTATATATTGCGGCTCCTTGAATTGTGTAATCTAATTGTACAGAAATTTAATAGACTTTTTATTAATTTTTAAGGAACTGTCATAGTATAAAATTATTATAAAAAAGTTTAAAATATATTTATATACATTTATAAAAGAAATTATTATTGTGATATTGAAAAATATATATAAATAAGTTATTTTTTATTACTCTTAACTATGGCAAAAGTTGCTGTAGAAGCAGCCATTTCTGTACCTGATTCTTCATTACCTGAATTTGATAGTGATTTAGTTAATGGACATGATAAAGATAGTGAGAGTGATGTGGAGGAGAGTGAAACCAAGGAAAATGGTGTGAAAGCTAGTCTTCCAATTGGAGATCGTATTAAAAGGAAAGCCAAACGTCCATCAAAGTTTCTGGCGAAGGAGGTATTGAACCGTACTAAATCGGATACACAAATTATTGCTCCAATAAGAGCTCTTAAAAATTCGCGAAAATCCAGAAATGGATTTGGCAGGGGACTTCCAAAAAAAGGTAATGTCATTAAGTCAACCAGTTCATTTCGATAACTAATTTTAAATCTCTCTCTCTCTCTCTCTCTCTCTCTCTCTCTCTCTCTCTCTCTCTCTCTCTCTCTCTCTCTCTCTCTCTCTCTCTCTCTCTCTCTCTCTCTCTCTCTCTCTCTCTCTCTCTCTCTCTCTCTCTCTCTCTCTCTCTCTCTCTCTCTCTCTCTCTCTCTCTCTCTCTCTCTCTCTCTCTCTCTCTCTCTCTCTCTCTCTCTCTCTCTCTCTCTCTCTCTCTCTCTCTCTCTCTCTCTCTCTCTCTCTCTCTCTCTCTCTCTCTCTCTCTCTCTCTCTCTCTCTATATATATATATATATATATATATATATATATATATATATATATATATATATATATATATATATATATATATATATATATATATATATATATATATATATATATATAATTGATGGGGATGGAAGCCCCAGGAAAAACTCTTCCTTTTCCGGAAAGGAAAAAAAATAAAACTTCGAGGAAGGTTATTTATATCTATTCCTTATGAAGTTATGAACTATCAATAAAATTCACAAAAATATTAGTGTTTCATATTCTTGTTTATGGCCTCAAGATATAATATATATATATATATATATATATATATATATATATATATATATATATATATATATATATATATATATATATATATATATATATATATATATATATATATATATATATATATTGTGTGTGTGTGTGTGTGTGCGTGCGGTAGGCTTTTAACTTTTAAGTATACAAGATATACTAGTTACTGAAAGAATTTCAATTAGTGTTTATAGTTTTGGGAATAGATAATATAGTCACTGTTAGTGTTAGGTAAAGTAATTTTCTTAATTTTGGGTAGTGATTATTAAATTTGATTAAAATTAAAAGTTTTTGTGAACATTTTTGCCTTCTCAAGTAAAAGACAGTTATAGATTGTATGTTAATATTAATTATAATTAATTTTAATTCAGAATAGTGTATTTGATTGTAAGGAATAAATTTTATGAAAATAATTTTTCAAGTATTGAAAGTTATAAAGAAAATAAAATTAGGGACAGTTCAAAACCCTATTGGCTCATTCTGGCTCCAGACCATTGTAAAGCTAGATGATAAAAATACAGCTAAAAATAATTAACCAACCGCCAATTCCTTTCATAACCCATACCCATAAATTTTAAGCCCTACTGTACGCGTTTCAATTCTTAACGTATGAAATCAATCAGAGTAGGATACTACCAAAATAGTAACCAATGACTACCATCCCAAACAAATTTTAACATCGCTATTTTTCTTTTTAATAAACTTAATCAAGGCATGGTCCCCATCAGAATAAAAACAAATTAAAAGATCTGATATCAAGGTGAAACATTCATGTACCGATTTAACTACTAGCTACATCCTAAGTCAAACTATTCCAAATATTTAACTACTACTGAAGAAATATTTTCTTAATAAATTTTTTCAGTTCTTTCATCCCATAACTAATTTTCGAAGCCAGAGATAATCTCTATAGCTCAACGTTGTTCTTGGGCTTTTCAATATCCTTTCTTCGGTATGGACTCGAAACTTGCATAATATAGAGATTCCTTATTACCCTTTTGGTTTTATAAGTAGCAAACATTATGATTATATTATCAACTATTTATATCTAAACAATATTCTATTTCTTTCTGACAGTTTCGTATACAATGAAAAAAATCTTGTTCGCCAGTTGATAACATCGTAAAGTATTGTGAAATATCGCGAACAATAAACCTGTTTTAATTAAACTACAAATTGCGTATCTAAATTTTTTTTTTATATAAAGTTGACTAAATATATAGCCTGTCATTTCCTCAGCGTCGGTCTCTTTATTGTAATAAGAAAATTAAAAAAAAAAAAAAAAAAAAAACTTGCTGTCTTTTTTTCTTATCTAAGGCCTCAGTTTTGTGATTATGATTATAGCAATATGTTTTTGAAGGATATATATATATAATATATATAATATATATATATATATATATATATATATATATATATATATATATATATATATATATATATATATATATATATATATATATATATATATATATATATATATATATATATATATAATATATATATATATATATATATATATATATATATATATATATATATATATATATATATATATATATATATATATATATATATATATATATATATATATATATATATATATATATATATATATATATATATATATATTGCACGAAAGCATTGTTGCGTAGTTAAAAAAGATTGAGGCATTTTGCTCCTCCCATCGTCCTTTCTCTCTCTCTCCCTTTATGCACTCTCCCCCGCTCCCCACATTTTGTTGTTGCTCTGAGATGTAGTTGCCACGTTTCGCCATTTGAGAAATTTTCTCTTATACAGTTGTGTGTGTGTGTATATTTTAGGTTACTGAGTACGCTTGGCCTTCAAAATATGTTACAGTTGAATATATATATATATATATATATATATATATATATATATATATATATATATATATATATATATATATATTATATATATATATATATATATATATATATATATATATATAATAATAATAATAATAATAATAATAATAATAATAATAATAATAATAATAATAATAATAATAATAATAATAATAATCAAGCTTAGGTCTAAATATGCTAATACTTGCACTTTAATACAAATTCTTGAGTACTAATACTTGAGGTTTGAGAAACCAAAGGTAATCTAGTAGTCCTTGAGCGGAATGTGCATAGAAAAAATATTTTCTAGAAATTTTTAAGTAGAAGTTAAATTTTAAAAATAAGAATTTTAAATATATATCAAATATCCTATAAAAAAAAAAAAAAAAAGTGTAGGTTTGATGTCATCTAAAAATTTTCATAAATGTTCTTGAATTTTTATTAATTATCCATTATTATTTTGATTATTATTTTTTATTATTATTATTATTCCAACATCAGGTACCAATTCTAAACATCAGGTACCAATTTTTGGTTCATTATTCATACTACAGTGGGTAACCACAAAGATACACCTTGAAGCAACCATTGTGGTTCCTACACTGAGCTATTTATTATCCTTGAAATAAAGAAAGTATACTTCAAAATTATTATAATTATTATCTTTATTTCTATTACTATTATTATTGTATATGTTGTAGATAATCCTATAATTCAAGTGATATCATGCACTAACAGTAATATTGTACTATTGTTACTAATATTGCTGGTGGAAATATTTATTATTATTATTATTAATTTCATTACCATTATTAGCTGTTATAAATATTACTTATTATTATTATATTTTATTATTATTATTATTATTATTATTGCTTTATCGTTACTTTATCTTTAATTATATTACTATTACTGAAATTAGTTGCAGAATAAATATTAAAATCCTGTTCTTGTTATTATTATTTTTATTACTATTACCATTATTCGATGAATTGTTCATTTGAATTTTGTTACTGAAAAGGAATAAAGATTAAAGCTCAAAGATTACCAATATTTCTGATAATTCTTATCATGACGACACTTCTTGTTAGTATTATTTTTGCTATAATATTTTATTGCTATCTTTACTACTTTATGAATTATTATTATAATTATTATTGCTCATTATATGCATCATATTTGTATTTTAATGGTTATTAAAATAAATTGATAAAGTATTTATCGACTAAACTTTAGGGCCCAATGGAAACCAATGTGTATCCCCATTAGAAGCCCCTTTTCAGAGTAATGTACAGCTAACAAATTATTAATATTGTATTTAATAGTATAAGATCTACTGAAACATTGTAAAATTGTAATTGTACTTCTGAATAAAATATAGAAATGAAATTATTATTGGTGATTGGGCGATTCATCGGCATCGAGAATTGGAAGAATCGGTAATATTTTTGGAATCGGCATTGGAATCGGAATTTTTCTTTAACTTTTACGATTCTCACATTTTTGGTTATTTTAAAAAATAAAGAATTTTGCAAATTAAATGTCAAATACCAACCATATATATATATATATATATATATATATATATATATATATATATATATATATATATATATATATATATATATATATATATATATATATATATATATATATATATATATATATATATATATATATATATATATATATATATATATATATATATATATATATATATATATATATATATATATATATATATATATATATATATATATATATATATATATATATATATATATATATATATATATATATATATATATATATATATATATATATATATATATATATATATATATATATATATATATATATATATATATATTATATATATATATATATATAATATATATATATATATATATATATATGTATGTATGTATATATATATACTGTATGTATATATATATATATATATATATATATATATATATATATATATATATATATATATATATATATATATATATATATATATATATATATATATATATATATATATATATATATATATATATGATCTAAAGTATATCTAGTTATTTTGTAGTCACATTTTTAAGCAAAACTATTGATAGGTGACATAGGGTTGGTGTGACCAAGACTTTGCATCCGACTTGCCCTAGTGAGTAGTTTATTTCTTCATTAATTTCTGCAACATTCACTGCTTCAATGCAATTTCCATTTTGTTGAACACCACTTCTCTTCTTTTATACCTAACCTCTTATTCTTGATAGAAACTCAGGGTGTTTGATCGTTCTGATAGCAAACCATTCTCTGTTTTCTCTTACTGTCTCTTATCTTCAATTTTCAGGGAAAGGAGGTTGTTATACATATGTGCACCACGATTTTGTTTACTCTCGTGTCTCTAATTTGGAATTTTGCACCTTCTGGCTAAAGTTCTCTTGCCATTCTACGTCTAAATTCATTTGTTCTGTTTATTTATCCTGATTTACTTATTATTCTGAATTCTTTGACTATCTAACCTCCAAAACAGAGAACATTTTTTCTTCTCCTTTCTCAGAAATTATCAGATGTGATTTCAATGTCCTCAGAAAATGACTTTCTTCTAGTTTTCATGATACTGAAGGTAAACGAGCCTTTTAATTCTCCATCCAAAACGACTTTATGTAGTGGGTGCAGCTCTGTACTAGTATCCCTGATCGTCTTGGAGATAAATCCAACATTCTAGATCTTTTTTAAAACTTCTAATCCTTCTTCTTATACTTTCAAACTCTATCCTCCTCTTGAGTTCTTCCGATCGCTTTCTTATCTATGTATCTATCTTTCCAAGTCTTCCGCAAGAAAGACTCCCACAAGGAAGCGTTTGACATTTCGGTTCCAAAGCTGGTCGGACTTTCTGTCGTACTTTGATTTCCTGTGGAATGATTATCTCTTCCGTGGGAGGGGTCCCTATGCTTGTGCAGAGTGCGTAACCGAGGTGATTCACTGTTGCATGGGACTACAGTCTATAATATTTCCCTTCTACTAAGCCTTACAAACCTTGATTTAACACTGCCTATTCTCGTGCTATTTGACCCAGGAATGCTTCTTTCAGGAATTACCGTTGTTTTGAAACTATAAAATCGTGCAATTAATATTTCATTCCAAAATTGGGCAAAAATTGTTCTTGTTCTTTGTAACAACAAAAACTCATTTCTCAATACAAAATTCAATTATTTTTTCTGGCTCCTCTGCCTTTCTTTCAAGCAGTTTGCAAAAAATGTCTACTCAAACTTTACTTCTTCCTCTTTCCCCTCACTAGTATTTTCTTTCAGAACGATTGCTGTTTTACCTTAAAAAATTGATTGAATTCACTTTTTGCTCAGACTTTTGGCACCAATTCAACTTTAGATGATTTCAGAGCTATACCTCCACCTAGAACCCTCCAATGTCTAAAATTGTAATTTTTTCTAAAGAAGTCTATTTCTGTTCACTATTAGTTTTACACTAAGAAGGCGGGTACGGTACTGATGGTATTCCTCATGCGGTTCTCAAAATTTGTGCTTTTTAGCTTACACCCTGCGTTGGAAAAATATTTCGTCTGTCTTTCTACTTCAACCTTCCCTTCTCGCTGGAAACGAGCTCTCATTCAAGATGTGCCGGAAAAGGGGACACTCTCCAACCCTTCAACTATCGTCCCATTTCATCAACTTCCATTCTTTCTAAAGTTTCTTGTTAAGAGTTAGAAAGATCTCAAATCTTCTAATCTTTTCTCTGATCTCCAGTATAGATTTCGTAAAAAAAGTTCTACTGGTGATTTTCTTTCCCTTCTCTCTGACTCTTGGTCCTCCTCTCTTCTGCATTTCAGTGAATCTTTTGGTGTTGTGCTATGCATATCGAAAGCCTCCAATAGAGTGTTGTACAAATCTTTGATTTTTAAACTTCTTTCGAAATTTATTCACTCTGATTTTCTTTCCTGTATTTCTATATAGCAGCTATTGTAGACTGCCACAGTTCATCCTTGAAATCTATTAATAGTTGTGTTCCTCAGGGCTCTGTCCTAACCAACTTTTTTCTAGTTTTCTTTAAAGATCTTCTCTCAATTACTTAATCACGTATCCACTGCTATATAATTACTCCTTCCATTTTGAAAGACTCCACAACCAACGGCAGTAATTGACGCAAGAATGATGGCCTTGGAGTAACTAACCTCTGACCTTTATTGTATTTCAATTTGGGGAAGAGAAATAAGGTTGTTTTCAATGTCTCAGAACTTTAGTTTCTACATCTCTCTATTCGACACAACCTTCCACACAACTATGACATCTTAGAAAACACAACTTAAACCCTTGTACGTCCTTGATGTTTTTTCTATAAGCTTCCAATAGGTTGGGAGTGCTGAGGCGCATTCATAATTTTTTCACACCACCAGAATTTTTTGCTCTTAATAGAGGTGGTGTTCGCCCAGTTATGAAGTATGCGTCACACATCTGGGATGGTCCACCCATACAGCTTTCCTGGAAAAGGTGAAGTCTAGAACTTTTTGTCTTAACTTACTCTCACACTGATTCTCTTTAGTCTCTTTCTGCCAATCGAATTGTTGTTGTCATTATCTCTATACTTTCTCTATTACAACGGACACCGCTCTTCTGAACTCTCTCGTCGCATTCCTTCTCTACTGAAAAGGGCTCGAGCTGCACGCTTTTCTACTGTCTCTACCTTTCTCTCTCGAACTTGCTAACAACAGACCTAACAGGTATGCTCAATTTTACCTGTATTCAACTGGTAAAATCTGGAACACATTCCTTTTATCTATTTTTCCAACTTCCTTTGACTTGCACACGTCGGCCATTAACTGGCTATGATTCTAACTTCCCTCAAACTCTGGTGGAATTTGACCAGGTTTACGGTATTTTCCCAACTCTGATGGAATTTGATAGGGTTCTGACCTTTGTCCACCATATATATATATATATATATATATATATATATATATATATATATATATATATATATATATATATATATATATATATATATATATATATATATATATATAAATAGGATTGGCGTAATAAAAAATCAAATTATATAAATCGGTTTTTTTTTTTTTTTTTTTTTTTTTTTTTTTTTTTTTTTTTTTTTTTTTTTTTTTTTTTTTTTTTTTTTTTTTAAATAACATCATTGTCTTCATATTTGGAAGTTCACAATATCATAAGAGAACTTTTTAAAAGAAAATAAATTAAAATCGATATAAATTAAAATACCTTTTTGGGCTGGGGAAAAAATTAATCAATGTCCAACGATATTTTTTTGCTAAATTATTTACACCTTAAACTGTGTTACTTTTGAATTCTAGTTTTAGATTATGTACTGTAAAATACGAGTGAGTTACATAAAATTTATTAATTTTAATTCAATAAATATATTTATTTTAATTATTTTTATTTATTTATTTATTTTTTGAAAGCTGTACGAGTAAGACCGTGACCGTGACGCAATAGCCTTTATTCTCAAATTTCATTTATTTAAAATAAAAAAAAAAAAAAAAAAAAAAATTTTTCCAAAAAAAAAATTTTTCCGGGATATTTTTTTTTCTTTTTTTTTTAAATAAATTGATTTAATCGGACCATTTCACTTACATTTAATATTCTATTAAAAACTGTCTCTATTCATTTTCTAATAATAAAAATTAATGTTTTTTTTTCTTATTTTTATATTTATTTAAATATAATAAAAATTAAATAACAATATGACCATAAAATAATAATAGTTTACTTATTTTCTCTAATATTTAAATACAAAGAATTTTTCGATTAGGCGCATTTTCGTCATTTTTTTTATTTAAAAAAGATAAAAATAGCTACTTTTTAAAAAATTATAATTTAAGTCACTTTTTTTAAGCAAATTAATTAATTATATTTACTTATTAATTATTACTTAGGCGAATAAGTTAACTGATAGAAAAGAATTTTAACTAAATAAAATCAATAAAATAAAAATACCTTGATTATTTTTAATTTGATTCATTTATAAATTTTTTTTAAAAATTAATAAAAAAAAATAATATATATATATATATATATATATATATATATATATATATATATATATATATATATATATATATATATATATATATATATATATATATATATATATATATATCGTAGGTTTCATATTTTCAAACTTACATTTTTTCCTAATAATTTAAGTTATAAAAGGATCCATTTTTTTTTTTTTTTAAGGAAAAAATTTTTATAAAAACCATTTTATTTTATTTTTATTATTTTGCCTCCTTTACTGCAAAGTAATAAAAGTTCAATTTAATTATTTAAAAGTAATTAAAGATATACAAAATTTCAGCCGGAGAGTTGTAAAATGGCCGGATCTCCGGCCGTGGTGGAGCTATAGATGAAACTCCGATGCAACACGCACACACACACTCATATATATATATATATATATATATATATATATATATATATATATATATATATATATATATATATATATATATATATATATATATATATATATATATTGTGTGTGTGTATGAAGTTGTCCTCCACCCCGTGATAAACAGAGATAGCTTGTTTTATTAATGGCTTATTATGTAGATTGTACTATTGTTATAATCATTGGTGCTAGGTTTCTAGATTAATTATATTTAAGATTTTGTTATAAAATAAAAATGTTGTAGTTGAAATAATAATGCCGTAGATCAGCGGTTCCCAACCTGGGGTACGCGTACCCCTGGGGGTACGCCTGCTATCGATTGGGGGTACTCAAAAAAATATATGTATTAATTAAAAAAGAATGTAAAAAAAAATTAATAGAATATAGATTATAGAATATCAAATTACGAAATTAAATTATTGTTCTATA
>SEYY01000751.1:143932-178932 GCA_009176605.1 Armadillidium nasatum
GGGAAGGGTCCCAGTGAATCACCAAAATCGGTATCGGGAAGTAACCTGAACTTGCAGAATTGCTACAGTCAACTCCCTCTCTTTCTTGACCCTCTTTTTGAGGTTCAGTTCGGCTAAAATCGACTCGAATTGGAGGGACCGGGTTCGTGAGGGGGGGGGGTACTATTGTAATTCGTTTTGTATGATGAAATTTCGTCAATTCAAAGCATATATATATATATATATATATATATATATATATATATATATATATATATATAATATATATATATATATATATATATATATATATATATATATATATATATATATATATATATATGGGATGTGCTGGATATCAAATTATGATCCGGATATCCGGTAAGAATATAATTCTTAATTATAAGAACCAAATTTTCAAATTATTAAAGTATCCAATATCTTTGTATACTGTTTTTTCATTTACTTTGTTTTTTTTCAACTTATTCTATATGACAACACTGAAATATCTTCCAGTTATTTAAAGTGAACAAATTCAGATATGGAATCAAAATTTTATTAAATTTATTTACGTTACAAACATGGAACTAATTTTTTCACAAAATTTTATATAAAAAAATCCATAGGACTGTGCTTGGAACCCATACTGTGGCTACTTTGGCATTCTGTTGGTTGCTCCTGGGTTACAGGAGCAACCAGCCAAAGTTAAGCAACCACAACATGGGCACAACAACTGTTGCGATTAAATTAGCAATGTAAGACTGAGAAAAATTTTCCGCACGCCAGGACTCGAACCATTCACAACAGCGTCGCCGTTAGACAATGGACATAATGCTCTATCATCGAGCTATTCCCCCTTCCCAGAAAAGGATTTAAAGCAAAGCGGTTTTTAATCACTTCATCAACTCGGTACCTATTATAATCATAGCGCGGTGGTAGAATCTTCTGTTCATTGTCTAACGGCGATGCTGTTATCAATGGTTCGAGTCCTGGTGTACGGAAAAATTTTCTTACATTACTAATTTCGTTGCAACAGCTGTTGTGACCATGTTAGTGTTGCTAGACTTTGGTTGGTTGTTCCTGTAACCCAGGAGCACCCAGCAGAATGCCATTGTAGCCCAGTAGAGGTTCGAAGCACCCTCCTATGAATTATAATAGGTACCGAGTTGCCACAGTGATTCGAAGCAGAAGGGCTTGAAAACTCTTCTATGCCTTCTGTTTTGGGAAGGCGACGTAGTTCAATGGTAGAGCTGTTGTCAATGGTTCAAGTCCTGGCGTGCGGAAATTTAATATATATATATATATATATATATATATATATATATATATATATATATATATATATATATATATATATATATATATATATATATATATATATATATATATATATATATCCCCTCTGGTGGGCAAAGACATTAGGTATACCTGTTTCCACCAAAATTTGAAAATATCTTAAACATGGTTAATTAAAGGCCTGCAGTACTGATATACTGCATTTGAATGTGTGAATGGGTTAAGAAAATATGTAAAGGGATTGTTTCCCAGGTGATACTAGTAGAGTACATGTAAAGTTGAGCATAGAGGTAGAGGGTGGCGTTCAAGAGTTGGGCATTAAATGGATGAGACTGTAGAAAGGTGTGTCGCTCAATCCTTTCTCAGTTTAGGATGGAGAGTTCAGAAGAGTAGTGTCCATTGTAATAGCGATAGTATTGAGAAAGTGACGTAACTGTTTGATGAGCCGAAAGAGATTGCAATGAGATAGTAAGAGTGAAAGAGCTTATAAGCTGAAAAGTTTGACTCTACCTTCTCAAGGAGAACTGTTTGAGTGAAGCTACCTCAGATGTGTGAGTTGAATTACATACAGAAGTGAACAACTATTGAAAAAGCAAGCAACTGGTGTGAAGTGAAAATATTCTGAGGTAGTCTCAGAACACACAACCTCTTAGAAGCTTGTTTAAGAAAGAGAAGAAATGTGATCTTCCGAGAAATATCACAAAAAATGCTGCAAGGAGAATTTTATCCGAAGACTCCCACTGTTTTCCATTTAAAATGTTTGTGCAAGAACGCAATTCGACAGACTGGTTAGACTTCAAAGGTTATGAGAGAATATTCTGCAACATGGTCATAAAGATGCACTATTACTCTCGTGCAATGATGATCATTTTCACTCTATTGGCTGTGTAAGCATGCAAATAAAAGTTTTGCTACTGGTCATGACCATCCTCGAATGTTACCCGAAAGACTGTTGCACTCTGAGCGAGTTAGTCTAGAGGGTTGGTGCAGATGTTGGCATCATTGTCTCATGGATCATTATATCTTATATGGGGGGTGTTTCTGTTACCATAACCTCTCCATTACATCCATATGCTCAAAACTGCAAATATATATATATATATATATATATATATATATATATATATATATATATATATATATATATATATATATATATATATATATATATATATATATATATATATATATATATATATATATATATATATATATATATATATATATAATTCATGTTAAATTAGGAATTAATGGGAATTTTAAGGAATATCTGGCAATTTTATCGGGATATCTGGCCAGATATTAAAAACCAAATATCTGGTATCCAGTTTTTGAATTTTGCCAGATATCTTGTGTCCAAGTATTTGGCAAGTTCATTATCTGGCCCAACCCAAATATACGGTATATATATATATATATATAATATATATATATATATATAATATATATATATATATATATATATATATATATATATATATATATATATATATATATATATATATATATATATATAAATATATAATTAGGAGAAAAATTCATTTTTCTTTTATATATCCATAGGTGTTTATAACTTCTATTTGCAGCTTTGCTTTATTGTAGCAACTGCTTTAACTGTCAGAGCTTTTTTCAGTTAAAAAAATTCTATGATGACTTTATTTTTTATTATTGGGGGGTTCAAATCTTGCTCCTGGTGAAGTTATTCTAGTTTATATATATATATATATATATATATATATATATATATATATATATATATATATATATATATATATATATATATATATATATATATATATATATATATATATATATATATATATATATATATATTATATATAAATATATATTACTGATATAAAAGAAAAAAAGAAAGCCCACTCTCAGAACAGTTTGACAGTGAGGGTTTCATTTATGGATTGGCATATATTTCTAGCCAAATGAATGAGGTAAATCTTTTGATTCAAGGCCATGAATTGGCCATTATGGATGCTGGTGAAAGAATGAAATCTCTTCTATCCAAACTGTCACTATAGAAGAGGAGGTGGAAGGTAGACAACTACTCAAACTTTCCAGTGTTAGTAGATGTACTTCAGCAGGATGGAAGTGAAAGCAACGATGCCCTGTCTGCTTCACTGCAGGCAAAATTTTGCAGACATTTGGATACTCTGCAGAACTCTTTCAAAGGTTTCTATGGCTCTGATCACTTTAAAGTTGAAACATAGTCATAATCCTTTCCTAGCTGACATATACTGTCTCAGTGATGAAGACATTCTCAAAGATGACCTCATTGAACTGAAGCCAAAGGAAATATTACAAAATGAATGAATTTGAAGTCTTGGAAACTTCTGGCGTGCATTGACACAAGCCTCTCCTCATTTGGCAAAGCGAGCTATGAGGGCTCTGGTTCCTTTTGCTAACATATACCTTTGTGAATCAATCTTTTCAGCACTTGTTTTTATCAAAACAAGAAGTCAAAATAGATTGAATGTCAAAGATGAAATACGTGTCACCTTTTCAAACACCACTACACAGTTCCATATTCTTATTCAAGACAAATAAGAGCAACCTTCTCATCGAAATAAAGTAAATAATGAGGGTAGTAGTTTGCACAAGAAGGTTGCATATCATGAATATAATTAGTGGCCATTACTTTTTGCGTAAAAAGGAGTTCTTCTCTCATTGATTACTTTAAAATTCAATAAAACTTGTGTATGTCATATACTATATATGAGATATTTAAATATCAATAAATAAAGTACATTTTACACATTGCATGCAAAGTTATGTTTATACAAATATTTTGGGGGAGGGGGTTCATAGTTTTCTTCAGATCTTTAAGGGGTTCTTGACTCCAAAAAGGTTAAGAACCACTGTCCTACACCATTTTTTTGTGAAATAAATATATGTATATAATCTTAAAAACAATATGGTCGTATGCAGATGTGAACATTGGTTTTCTGATAATATTCTTCTGGTTTTTGTTTAATTAAATGGTTCTGTAAGTAAATTATCAGAAATGTTTAAAATTTTCAGTTAATGAAACCGTACGTTTCATCTTCACAAGATATCCTCAAAATGATCTTCATCATGTAACTGTTCATAGGTAATAATTCAAATATACAACTTCACAAATAATTCTTCTATTATATTTTGTCTAATAGCTTGATATGTATGGGTTAAATATATTAAAGGTGAAAAGAGAGAAAATCACATTACTATAAAGTATTTTGAGAATGTGAATTTCAAGTTTGATAAACTATCACATGATCAAATAGGAATTTATTTTTAACTTCCTCTCGAAGATAATAATGCACAAAACTTGATTACTAACAAGACTAGGGAGTTCGACAGATTGTTGGAATTTTCCATTGTAGAAAAGTGAACTTCACAGAAGCTGATGTCAACAATGTTATTAACTATTGTCACACACACGCACACACACACACACACACACACACACACACACACACACACACACACACACACACACACACACACACACACACACATATATATATATATATATATATATATATATATATATATATATATATATATATATTATATATATATATATATAATATATATATATATATATATAATATATATACCGGTATATATATATATATATATGCTTTTCAAAGCAATGTAAATATGAATCTTGAGCAAAAGAATGGATTGGTGATGAAGTGACAGCTAATTAAGGCCATTAAATGAATAAATAAAAAGACAATTTAACTCATTGAAAGATCTGATAGCAGAATTTCTGTGAATAAAAACTGAATAAAAGAATGAAAGATTAACATTGTTATCATGTTTTATGTCATTCAAACTCACTCATGTTAACATTTAACAAATTGTGCATTCTAAAAATGAAATAAGAGCCTGATAAATAATGAAATAAAATTCTTACGAACCAGTGCAATGTTTTTAAAATCGTATTTCTGTTCTTAGTGTACAGATTATATTAATGTTTTTTTTGTAGGATACATGAAGACCAAAGTCCACACTATATATAATCCCTTATACCTCTTACAGTTCCATTTCTTTGATGTTTCAGAACTTTGAGATAAAATTTCAGATTCATAGATGCTCTCAAAATTGGCAATTATTTTTGAATGATGTCTTAGGAATTGAAAATAGCATTATAAGTCTACAAATGCTCAATTTTAATGTTTAATCTTGAAGACACCAAATATATCATGCACAGTTTCTTGATCTTTCAAAATCAACTTGTCTTATTAGAAGTCAAAACAATGGAAAAAAATTATTGAATGCATAATTTTTCTTTCTCCTTTATCTTTTTCTTTTCTACTTTTCATTTTCTATTTTCTTTTTTTATATTTCTTCATCTTTTTATTTATTTTTTTCACTTTGTTTCATATCTTTCTTTATTTTTCATTTCCATTTTCTTTTTTTTATGTTTCTTCTCTATCTTTTTATTTATTTTTTTCACTTTGTTTCACATCTATCTTTATTTTTCATTTGCGTTTTTTTTTTATTTATTCCTTTCTTTCTCTCCTTTTTTTTTTTACCCATTCCTTCTTGTGTTCCTGAATAATTGCCTCATATTAATAATTAGAAACTTACACTAAATTACTAGAGGTATCAGGCTGAGTAAGGTGTTAGCCATGAGAGATGTAGATCAGCATTTGACCACTATAGCCTGTTTCTTTAGAATTAAAAGTCACATTAAGTTAAGCAGTCACACCAGGTTTAGATCTCTAGTACTTATATCATTTAAAATTTATTTATATATATATATATATATATATATATATAATATATATATATATATATATATATATATATATATATATATATATTATATATATATATATATATTATATATATATATATATAATTATTATCTAAATCAGGGTTGGCATTGATTAAATCAAATTGATTTAATCAGTTGATTAAATCAATTGATTTTTTTATGAAAAAATCATGATTTTTTTGATTTTTTTGATTTTTTAAAAAAATAATAAAACTTTTTTTTTATTTGTTTTATTTTGTCATTTTTTTGATACATAATGATATAACAGATATATTAGTTCCTTCTTACTGTGTTAAAAAACTTTAAAGTAGTGTATGTATTAGAAATATAACTTCCTTAATATTTGGTTCAAGATTTCACATAGGGTAATACAAGAATCTGATCTTCATTAATATAATTTATCCAATATAGAACTGTTAGAGTTTAGAATTCCTAATATATATTCAATCAAATCTTCAACAAAATTTTATTGAGCTTTAATCTAATGCAATTTGAGGTTATAGACAAAAGAGAAAACAGAAAAGACAATTCCTTTTAATTTTCAACCATTTAAATTTTTATACAACATTATAAGGAAACAATATTCCTCTATATAAATTATAAAAGAAAGAAAATTTAAGCACTTTTGATGCATAATCATTAATCCATAAATTAAATACATAACTTGCATAATATATATATATATATATATATATATATATATATATATATATATATATATATATATATATATATATATATATATATATATATATATATATATATATATATATATATATATATATATATATATATATATATATATATATATATATATATATATATATATATATATATATATATATATATATATATATATATATATATATATATATATATATATATATATATATATATATATATATATATATATATATATATATATATATATATATATATATATATATATATATATATATATATATATATATATATATATATATATATATATATATATATATATATATATATATATATATATATATATATATATATATATATATATATATATATATATATATATATATATATATATATATATATATATATATATATATATATATATATATATATATATATATATATATATATATATATATATATATATATATATATATATATATATATATATATATATATATATATATATATATATATATATATATATATATTGCAAGTTATGTTTTTAATTTATGGATTAATGATTATGCATCAAAAGTGCTTAAATTTTCTTTCTTTTATAATTTATATAGAGGAATATTGTTTTCTTATAATGTTGTAAAAAATTTAAATGGTTGAAAATTAAAAGGAATTGTCTTTTCTGTTTTCTCTTTTGTCTATAACCTCAAATTGCATTAGATTAAAGCTCAATAAAATTTTGTTGAAGATTTGATTGAATATAAATATTAGGAATTCTAAATGAAGATCAGATTCTTGTATTACCCTATATGAAATGTTGAATCAAATATTAATGAAGTTATATTTCTAATACATACACTACTTTAAAGTTTTTTAACACAGTAAGAAGGAACTAATATATCTGTTATTTCATTATGTATCAAAAAATATGACAAAATAAAACAAATAAAATAAAACAGTTTTATTATATTTTAAAAAAATCAAAAAAATCAAAAAAATCATTGATTTTTTGATTTTTTTGATTTTTTTAAAAAAATCAAAAAAATCACCAACCCTGATATATATATATATATATATATATATATATATATATATATATATATATATATATATATATATATATATATTATATATATATATATATATATATTTTTATTTTTTTTTTCCTGATTATATAATTTTTTTTCAGGTGGTGCTGGAGGGAAAGGGACATGGGGAGCCCTCGGATCAGAATTGGTTGAGGAGGAAGTGAATGGCGCTATGGATACTAAGGATCCAAATTATGATGATGATAACATGGACAGCAAGGATGTAAAACTCAAAATCATCGACCTGGAGAAAGCAGCAGAAGAAATTGGTGTAAGTTGGTTCTTGTTTTGTATATTTGACAGTTACTTCTGTATTAAAATTATCATATACTCCTTCATCTGTTTTCTCACTTTCCAAGTTACTTGTTAAAGATGTTCAAAGATAGCCATAGATTCCTAAATTAGTTACATGCTTATTTTATTGGGTTTTATTATTTAAATGGACAGTTTAAAAATGCAAAATTTTAATTTAAATTGTATATATATATATATATATATATATATATATATATATATATATATATATATATATATATATAATATATATATATATATATATATATATATATATATATATATATATATATTAGGGATGGAGCGATACCAAAATTTTTACTGATACCGATACCGATACCTAAAAATTTACAGGTACCGATACCTGAAAATATACCGATACTTACCGATACCGATACTTTATCCATTCATATACCAAAATTTTTACCGATACCGGTACTAAGATTTTCAAATTCACCGATACCGATAATAATGAAAATATACCAATACTTACTGATAAATATACCGATACTTCACTCCATCCCTAATATATATATATATATATATATATATATATATATATAATAATATATATATATATATAATATATATATATATAATATATTATATATATATATATATATATATATATATATATATACGGTATATATTGTACTGGTGACTTGGCTTGCCTTGTCAGTGTTATTGTAGCGAATGTTTCCAACTGAGTCTGTCTGCTTTTAGACGTGCCTATGTACAGTTGAATTTTATTAGTTAATTTTCAATTGTTTAACAAGTTAATGGATGAATGATTTGAATCTCAGGATACTTGGACTAACTACTAAAAGATATTCAAACACGGATCGACACAAGCTATACAATTTTATTTTATAAATTATAACTTTAAAGATTATATAATTATTGGTTTATAAAATTACCCTAACCAAAAAAAATACATATATGACGCAATTTTAGGGGGAAAGAATTTACTTATTATTTTAAAAGATTACCCTAACCGAAAATAGGTACATTCCATTGTTCAATATTAAATTAAGGGTTATTGAACTATTTTTAGATATTTACATTTATCCAATATTAAAGAACTTTAACGTCGTAGATTGCATCTTAATACAAATTAACAAAATATACAATAATTAATATCGGAAGATACTTAATTTTAGGTGTTGAAGTGAGTTTTGACATTGACTGGACCAAGTGAAGATTTATTACCCTTGAAGATATCTCGGTTTATTAGATTGAATTACGGCTGACCTATAATTAGATTTATTGATCCTTGCACTATAGAAGTGAATCAGTGTCACAATGCAGAAGTTATGTGACCAGTACGAAATTACGATTGGGATTTAGGACTCGAATAGGATCTAGGATGCTAAATTTCCAATTACGAACTCCTGACTAGAACTTAGGACTGCAATAAAGATTTTACCTATAGTAACTAGATCTTATATTCATGACTTATAGCAAGTTTTATATAAAGATATGATGAAAAAACAAAATAGAGTTAATTACCTATTTCAGTAGCAAGGGTCCTGTATTAAAAGTTATATCAAGGATAATTGAGATTACCACTTTGAACAATTACTATGATTTTTGACAAGTTTTATCAATGGTAATTGAGATGATAACTTTTAACATGTACTAAGATTTTCGAAAATTACTTGTTTTAGACAATCATTTTTACCAAAATATCTATCTGAAACAAAAAAAATATATATATGAGTGCAATTATACAAAAATGAGGATATATGACCAAAAAGGTCATATGGCCAGAACTTAGCTTTAGGGTTAATATAGGGTGAGTCCAAGAGCATGAAAGCAGTAAAGACATAGAAGGAAAAGGTAAGATGCAATGCAAATCTCATGCAATTATGCAGTATCAAGCATTGGACACAGAAAGCAATGCCACCATCACTCAACCTGTGGAAAAGGTATGTAAAAGGCTGGAAACCTCACAATAAATATATAAATATATATATGATGAGACAGAATTTTTTGACTGACAATAAAATTTTAAAAAGTATATTTTAATTTTTTTAATTATTTTAATAAATTTAACAATTTTATAATAAGGAAGAGTTAAATTGTCTTCATTTAAATTTGTAAGTACATGTAATTTTAATATATAGTAGAACAGAATCTTCAAAACATTGATTTTAAAAAATTTAATACCTGAGAACAAGGACAGAACGTGCAAAATTGTATTACTTTAAATTTAGAACTCTTAAATTGTGATACAGAAATGTTATCATTTCTCCAATTCTGAGGTAATTTGATATCGTCTTAAAGAGTATATTTGGCTTTGTCTTAGAGTGTATATTTGACCTTGTCTTAGAGTGTATACTTGACCACCACTACTAAACATTCTTTCATTTTCAATAGAAGAAGGTGGAGCAGAGAGGTATTTATAAGCCAGTGTATGTAAATTAATCGGTAGAAAATTTATGTTGATGAATTTATTAAACCACTCAGATATTAAGGCACAAACAAAACCAATACCAAATTTATTCAAAGTATTCTTTAAAAAATCTGTATGTTCAGTATCGTTCAACACGGTATCTCTTTTCAAACTTTAACTAACTGAAAAAAAAATATCCCCTATTAAGAAACATTGTAAATTTTAATTTGCAATGTTTCTTATATAAAATTATATAACTAATCATGTTTACTTTATTATTGCTACAAAACTATAATTTCAGTTAAATATCTATTATCTAGATATGTTTTATTTTAAGTTATTCGTAATTTAATATTATTTTAAAACTGTAATTTGTTCCTTCAACAATACCCTTACACGAGTTACATTATGAGTTTACAAAATTTCAGTTGTTAGATGATTAAAAATGTGTTTAGAGATTAGATGGAGAAGGTATTACTGGGCCCATTGAATGGGTGAAAACCCTCCCTTAGAGTTTAAATAAAACTCGAGGAATGGCATTCAAACCAAATAGCAGAAAATCATGATCTTTTAGAGCACTATGAGAGGGACTTTTAAAGAGCAGATGGCGAAATATGTAGGTCCCATTGACAGGGGGAAAACCCTTCCACGGATATATATATATATATATATATATTATATATATTATATATATATATATATATATATATATATATATAATATATATATATATATATATATATATATATATATATATATTTTTGTTCTTCAGTTACAAAATTTATCGGTATTTTTTATTTTTTGTCGATACTGATACTTCACTCCATCCCTAATATATATATATATATATATATATATATATATATATATATTATATATATAATATATATATATATATAATATATATATATATATATATATATATATATATATTTTATTTTTTTTAACTATTAATTAGTAGATAGCATCCATCACCCCTTTCCCACCCCCACCCCAAGATTTTCCCAACCTACGATTAAGTATTATGTAAGTTCCCTCCAACCAACTCTATACAGTAGAAAGATAATTTCGCGCTCGCGGAATCAACGCCCGCCCATACAAATGTATTTTTAAAGTTCGTTGACATGTTCTTCGGGTGACCTTTATTTTTTTTTTTAATTTTATTAATTTTTTTTTTTTTTTTTTTTTATATATTGCTTTATTTTAAGTTTTCGGTGGGTTTTTTAATAATATATATATTATATATATATATATATATATATATATATATATATAATATATATATATATATATATATATATATATATATATATATATATATATTATATATATATATATATATATATATATTTGGACTTTTTTTTATTTTCTCATGGTGGGCAGAAGCCTACCAATTTCCACCAGAGTTGGAGCAATATCAAAACCGGAGTCCAGTTAAAGGCCGACGTGTCCCAATACAAGGCGTTTGAAGGTTTTGTAAGTCAAAGTAAGATCAATAAAAATTTAATGGAGTGTGTTCCATACTCTACCAGTAGAGTACATAAAAGATTGAGCATAGCGGTTAATCCTAGGGTCAGAGAGTTGGACAGAGAAAGGATGAGACAGGGTAAAAAGGCGTGACACATGAGCCATTCTCTGTGGAGGAGGTATACGATGGGAGAGTTCTGAAGAGCATTGTCATTGTAATAGTTATAATATAAAAAGAGTGACAACAATTTGATGGGTAGAAAGAGACAGCAGAGTAGATAAGATGAAAAGCCCATGAATTTACCTTTAAAAGAAGAGCTATATGAGTGAACCACACCAGATGTGTGAGGCATGCTCCATGCAGGAGCGAACAACACATGAGACCCTCTGAGAAGGTGAAACATGCAAAAGATATATATATATATATATATATATATATATATATATATATATATATATATATATATATATATATATATATATATATATATATATATATATATATATATATATATTTATATTCTTATATTTATATTTATTTATTTATTTATTTATTTATTTATTTATTTATTTATTTATTTATTTATTTATTTATTTATTTATTTATTTATTTATTTATTTATTTATTTATTTATTTATTTATTTATTTATTTATTTATTTATTTATTTATTTATTTATTTATTTATTTATTATATTTATTTATTTATTTATTTATTTATTTATTTATATATATATTTATATATATATTATATATATATATATATATATATATATATATATATATATATATATATATATATATATATATATATATATATATATATATATATATATATATATATATTATATAATTTTTGTCTGCTAATAATCTCGTAGACAAAATACATTACTCATTGTTTGTAGTTTGCTATACAGGGAATCGAACCCTGGTCCTATAGCATGATACAACATGATTGTACAAAAGAAAAATTAGTTTGCTAGTGAGGTGGGGGAAGGGACTGGCCTGTTGTCCCCCGTTCGAGCGTGGTCAGGAGGGGTCCTTGGAGTTGGTTTGCATGGATTGGTATTCATGAGCTTCCGCGCAATTTCTCTTTTGTACCGTCGTAGCGTGGAGGTAACACTGTCGTATCATGCTATAGGGCCAGGGTTCGATTCCCTGTATAGCAAATTTTAAACTTTGAGCTTAATATGTATAATTACACATTACTTAAAATTCTTTTAAGAATGGAGCATGACTATTTTTCATTCATGAGCTGCACTAGTTTGTGTTCATTAAGAAGTGTTTTGTTTTATAAAACTTTTCCTTCAAATAAATTATAAATAATTTAACAATTCTAAATAGAATGTTAAAGGTGATTTAGTGAAATCTTTTATGTTGGTAAAATAATTGAACTTAAAAAAATTTACTGAAATTCTTGTGATAATTTACTTCAGTTGTCTTTCGGTTGGTAGACTTTATTATCCTGTTAAAAAAATTAAGAACTTTGTATCCATTATAATAATGTTTTTTTTCCCCCCCCCAACAGAAAAAAGTGACTGTGATTGTGTTAGAGTATTTTGATCATGGTGATACGGATGAAGTAATGCTTTCCCTCGAGGAACTTAAACTTATTGCCAGTCGTCATGTGGTAATCATAACAGCCATCGAGGTTGCAATGGACCACAAACCGTCCCACCGAGAGATGACGAGTGTTCTTCTCGCCGATCTTTATGGCAATACACTTTCAGAGGAGGACTACGAATTAGGTGATTATAAGACTTTATCTAATTATTTTTTCATCAAAGGTTAGGAAAAACTGTAGATGAACAAGTGAATTCAAAGCAATACAAATCTTGATACTATTTTTGTAAACTCGTCAGGCTAGGTTTTTAGAATAATAAAAATAATAATTGTGAAATTTAATCCACATGTTCATTGCAAACTATTCAACCTAATACCCCTCTGACCACATCCCTTTATCCCTCATCCCTCTTTGTTCATGAATTGGAGTTATCGCTTTTAATAAAAAAAATTCGATATCTATTCTTCTTAAATTTCATTTGGCTGCTTGGTATTTATCAAATATATATATAATATATATATATATATATATATATATATATATATATATATATATATATATATATATATATATATATATATATATATATATATATATATATATATATATATATATATAAAAGGGTGTGTGGGGTGAAGAGGATAGGGATCGGTAGGATAGGGAGTGAGTGGTGGAAGTACAAGTTGGGGTTATTTGGTGTGAAAAGGAAAAAAAAAAAAAGACACCTTTAACAGGTATTTGGGTACGAAGGAGGATTGGGATTAGTAGGTGTACAGCCATGTTTGTAGAGAGATGAAGAGGGCAAAAGAGAGAGTGGAAGAGGAATGGGGCAGAAAGCTAGCAGAAAATTTTAAGGAGAGTAAAATGTTTTTGAAGGAGGTAAATAGGGTGAGGAGAGGGAGTGAAGGGGGAGAATGGTGAATTAATGCAAGGGGAGGGAGAGAGGTAAGAGCCAGATGAAGAAGGTACTTTAGTTAATTATCGAATGGTGGTAGTGTGATTGAAGAGGGGGAAGGGTCAGAAATAGAGAGGTAGTGACTGAGGAAGAGGAGAGGAGTATTAGTAGGAAGGAAGGGGAAATAGCTGTAAGAAAGGTGAAAAAGGGAAAGTCACCAGGGACGGACTTTTTAAATGAGAAGATAAGGGAGAGTGCTCTAAAGGTGGTTGACTGGCTGGTTAGAATGTTGTTAAATGTGTGTTGCAGAGAAGGGGGAGTGTCTCATGTCAGGATGATTGTATACCGTCTATGTGTAAAGAAAATAGAATAAGATGGTGTGTAAAAATTATAGGGGGATAAGTCTGTTGAGTGTGGTAGGAAAGATTTATGAGAGTGTATTAGTAACAAGAGTGAAAGAATTGACAAAATAAGAGTGTGGGAAGCAACAAGGGATTTTAGAGAGAGAGGTGATTTGTGAACCAGGTCTTTACACTGGAGGATTGGTAAGAAATTGAGTGAAAAAGGTAAAGTAAGGAATTCATGAGTTATAGGATATGTAGGAGGTGAAGAAAGCTTATTATAGGGAATGTAAGAGGAAATTCTTCAAGGTATTTTGGGAAGAGTTTGGAGTGAGGAAAATTATTGAAAGGGATCAAAGACCTCTATGAAAATTATAGGTTGATGGTGAAAAGGGAGCTTACTGATTGGTTTAACATAGGAGTGGGGTTTAGGCAGGGGTGTGTAATATCTCCATGGTTGTTTAACCCGTTGATTTATGGTGTAGTTAGGGAAATGGAGAGGGAAGGTTATTAGGCTTAGAAGTGTGGAGGGTGAATGGGAGGTAATTGTTTTGCTGTTTGCAGCAGAGAGAGTCTTAGGAAAAGTTGAGAATTTGTGGGAAAATGAGTAAGCAAAGGATTGATATTAAATTTAGCAAAAAGTAAAGTAATGAGGATTGGGAGTGAGGATGAGGTGGTGAGAGGAGACGAATGGGTATGAAGAGGTGGGGGAAGAGATTGAAGGAAGTGGAAAAATTCAAATTTCTGGAAATGTTGGTGGAGGAAAAAGGGAAGATAGAAAAGAAAAAGAATAGAGTGGTGGAAGGAATGAAAGTGATGGGTGGAAAATTTCAAAGGATTATATATATTTTTGAATGTTTGCCATCTGTAATGTATGGGTGATTAATGCTCAGGTGTGGAAAAGATTGCATGTGTTTGAGATGAAGGGATTGAGAGCGATATGTGATTTTAAAAGGGTGGATAGGATCAGAAATGAAAGGATAAGGGAGATGTGTGGATGGAGTTGGGAATAATGGATAGAGCAGAGGAGGGTCTATGAAAATGGTTTGAACATGTGTGTATAACTGATGAGGACAGGATGGTGGGCAGACTTCTGAAATCAGAAGTTGATTAATAGAGGGAGAGGAAGGCCAAAGTGGAGATTGATGGATGGAGCGAGAGAGATTTTTCGGTGAAGAGGCTTGAGTTTAGACGAGGGTAGTAGAGCTGCGAAGGACATAGAGAGGTGGAGGGCGGTGATGAGGGGGGAGTGAAAAGTGAGGTGTGTGTAAAGGAATTATGGCGGGCATCACCCCACGAAAGGTAGAAAGCGAATATATATATATATATATATATATATATATATATATATATATATATATATATATATATATATATATATATTATATATATATATATATATATATATATATATATATATATATATATATATATATATATATATATATATATATACACACGAGGAGAATTCGGAAATTACCCGCACTTTCGATTATGTATTTTATTCAAATAAGATGTTGGCAATCCCATTCTTTTCAATGCACTTCATGAAGCAGTCCACAAGTTTTCTTATTTCCTCGAAGAAGATTCCTACAAGTTGTACTTCTGAGCTCACTCTTTGCTTTTTTAACTTTCGTCTTTGTTTTTCTGCTGGAAATGAATGTTCATTCCGTCTGTACCGAAAAAATGGGATCCCTCTCAACCATCTATCTTCCTATTTCTTTAACTTCCATCCTTTTGAAGGTTTTCGAATCTATCCTCAATTGAGGAGAATATCACGTCTTCTTATCTCTGATCGCCACTATTGCTTTTGTAAAGAGCGCTCTACTAGTGATTTTTCTCTTTTCTATGACTCTTGGTCCTTTGAACTTTGGCATTTCAATGAATCTTTTGCTGTGTTGTAGGACAAATCGAAAGTCTTTGATAGAATCTATCACAAAGTTTTTATTTCTAAACTTCCGATTTTTAATATCTATCCTACTTTTTGTAACCTTCTCTTTGACCTCCTTTACGGCTCTGTGCTGCTGCTGTTGTAGACAGCCACTGTACTTCCTTTTAAGTCTATTAATAGTGGTTTCCCTTAGGGATCTGTCCTATCACCAGTTTTTTTCTGCTTTTCATTTATAACCATCTCTGTTATACTTCTTCACCTATTCATTCCTATGCTGATTACTCCACCCTTCATTGCTCCTTTCATTTTGAAAGACTCCCTTCCCAACAGCAACTTATTGATGCTAGGAGAGTGGTCATGGAGAAACCAAACTTTGATCTTTCTCTAATTCTTAATTGTGGTATAGAATACATGGAGGGTTTAATGCCTCAAAAACTTAGTTCCTTAATCTTTCTACGCGTACTTGACACAACCTTCGTCACAACTATGACATCGTCTTCAAAAACACACAACTCAAACCTTTATCTGTCCTTAATATTCTTAGTGTTTCTTTTTCTCGGGATCTTTCTTGGAAAAGATTACATTACTTCTCTTTCTAAACAAGCTTCTAAGAGGTGTGGTGTTTTGATTTGCCTTCAGAGTTTCTTCATGCCAACCCAACTTCTTTCTACTCTAGGAATGTCCTTCACTCCTGTATGGAGTATGCCTCACTTCTGGGGTGGTTCTGCACATACCACTTTCCTTATTGTGGAGTCTAGAGCTTTTCATTTCAGTCAACTGTTTCGCTCTCACTAAATCTCTCCAATCACTTTCTGCCATCTGTTTGTTGCCTCACTCTCTCTATACTTTCTCGCAGTCACAATAGACACTGCACTTTTGAACTCTTAAAATACATACCTCCTCCATTGAAAAGGGCTCATGTGACACACCTTTCTACACAGTCTTATCCTTTCTTTGTTCCATTTTCAGACCCAAAACTTAGCCACTTTGTTCAGTCTTGCATATACTCCTCTGGTAAAGCCTGGAACACACTTCCATTGTTTATTTTCTCAATTTCCTTTGACCTGCACACCTTCAAACATCGATTATTCAAGGATGTTGGTGTTTAAAGTAATTTTAATAGGATTCCAGCATTTTCCTAACATTGATGGATAAAAGTAGACCTCTCGTCTTTACTTACCAGAATATATATATATATATATATATATATATATATATATATATATATATATATATATATATATATATATATATATATATATATATATATATATATATATATATATATATATTAGGAATAGTGAAGTATCGGTATCGAGCTTTCATTTATCGGTATTATCAAAATATGGCCGATGCTGATACCAGATTTTTTAAAGTAACAATCCATGTTGGCTTACATTTTTTTGAATGTTCAATATTTTTTACTGTAAAGATTCGAATACCACGAAACATTGTTTTTCTTGATTTTCCAAATTTTCAATTAATTAATTATTAATTTACCGTTAATTGCATTTTTTGGCTTATATTCTGTCTCTGTAACTGCTGATCCGATTTTGGTCAAATAAGGACAGTTAACTCTTTTATATAGCGTAGATCAACTTGTTATACATAATTTTTCATTTATTTAATTACTTAATCCGGCTTATCCTGATGCACGGTCTATTTTTTCATTGGTTTCTGAAACATTAGCGGTCTACACTTTAAAATCCACTTTGCTGAACATCGCCTATTTTCTTCTAGACCTCACATCTTGCTCTTAACCGAAACTCAGATGTTTGAGCATTCTGATAGCAAACCCTATTCTTTTTCCTCCTACTGTACTTATTCTCAATTTTTCTACGTAATTATGTTGTTTGTTCTCGTGTCTCTAATTTGGATTCTTCCAAATTCTCCTCCTTATTTATGGGTATATGCCATTCTACGACGAAATTCATTTGTTCTGTTTATCTCCTAATTCTACTGAAAATCCAAAATTCTTCGACTATTAAACTCCAAAATGGAGCACATTCTCTCTCCTTCTCCATTTGAAATCATCTTCAAAGGTGATTTCAATGTTCACTACTGCCAATGGCCTTCTTCTGGTTCTCATGATACAGCTGGCGAACGTGCCTTTCATTTCGCGATCCCAAACAACTTCGAGCAGTTGGTGCAGCTCCCTACTCGAATCTATGATCGTCTTGGAGGTGAACCCAATATTCTATACCTTTTTCTAACTTCTAATCCTTCTCCTTATACTGTATATACTCATTTCCTCCACTGGATTCCTCCGATCACCTTCTTATCTCTGTAACCTCTTCCATCTTTTAAAGTCTTCTGCAGGAAAGACCCCTTTCTATTGAAAGGAAACTTTTGTGGCATTTCGGTGCCGCAAGCAGGTCGGACTTGCGATCGTACTTATTTTATTTCTCGTGGAATGATTATTGCTTTTGTCTGAAGGGTCCCTCGGAGTGTGCAGAACGCATTACCGTGGTGACTCTCTCTGGCGTGGAGGAGTACATTCTATTTTCTTACCCTTCTACTAAACCTAAAAAAAACCTTGGTTTAACTCTGTTCTCGCGCTATCCGTGGCAGGGATATTGCCTTCAGGGATTACCATCGTCGTCAAACTCAGAAACTTACTAAACTTATATTTCATCCCGGAATCGCGCATAATCTATCCTTCGTAACACTAAAAACTCTTTCTTCCGTAGAAATGTAATAATTATTCTGATTCCTCTTTACGTTCTTTCTGGCATTTTGAAAACAATGTCAACTCTAACTTTGCTTCTTCCTCTTTCCCTCCTCTAGTATCTTCCGACGGCGCACAACTGCCCTTTTGCCTTCATCAAAAGCTGAACTTTTCGCTCAAACTTTTGCCTCTAATTCAGCCTTAGACGATTCTGGAGCTATTCCTCCTCCTCCAACTACTCCTAACTCATTTATGCCTACAATTATAATTTCTACCAAAGACGTCATTTCTGCTCTCTCCGAGCTTAACACCAAGAAGACGTACGGTCCTGATGGTATCCTTCCTGTGGTTCTCAAAACTTTTTTCTGAGCTTGCACCCAGCCTTGGTAAACTATTTCGCCTGTTTTTTTTTTTTACTTCAACCTTCCCATCTTGCTGGAAACATGCGCTCATTCAGCCTGTACCGAAGAAGGGGGACCTCTTTCAATCCTCCAACTAGCATCCCATTTCTTTAACCATCATTCTCTACAAAGTTTTTGAATGTATCCTTAACAGGTGGATTTGGAAACATCTCAATTCTTCAAATCTTATCTCTGATAGCCAGTATGGCTTTCCTAAGAAACACTCGACTGGTGATCTTCTTTCCCTTTTCTCTGACTCTTGGTCCTCCGCTCTTCGGCATTTCAGTGAATCTTTTGCTGTTGCGCTAGACATATCGAAAGCTTTCGATAAGAGTCTGGCACAAAGCTTTGATTTCCAAACTTCCCTCTTTCGGAATCTATCCTTCTCTCTGATTTCCTTTCCGGTCGTTCTACAGCTGCTGTTGTAGATGGCCACTGTTTTTCCTTTAAATCTGTTAATAGTGGTGTTCCTCAGTATTCTTTCCTGTCCCCAGAAGTTTTTCCACTCTTCATTAATGATCTCTCTATTACTTTATTAGCTATCCACTCCTATGCTGATGACTCCACCCTTCACTATTCCTTTCAGTTTGAATGATGGCCTTGGAGTAACTGACCTCTGATCTTTCTCGCATTTCAAATTGAGGCTAAGGAGAGATGGTTGTTTTCAATGCCTCAAAAACTCAGTTCCTCTACTCTACACCATCTTCCACACAACTATAACACCTTCAAAAACACACAACTCAAGCCTTCCTGTCCTTAATATTCTCGGTCTTTCTTTCTCTCGTGATCTTTCATAGAAGGATCACATTACTTCTCTTTCTAAACAAGCTTCAAAATGGTTGGGTTTTCAGTTGCACCTTCTTGATTTTTTTACGGCAATCCTGTCGCTTTCTCTTTATGGGAGTGTTCTCCTCCCCTGGATGGAGTACACCTCACACACCTGGGGTGGTTCCACTCACGCAGCTCTCCTATACAAGGTGGTGTCTATGGCTTTTCGTCTTACCAAATCTATCGCTCTCACTAATTCTCTCCAATCACTTTCTGCCTTCAAACTGTTGCGTCACTCACTCGATACTATCACTGAACTCTCCCGTTGCATTTATCCTCCATTGAGAAGGGCTCGGCAACACGCCTTTCTTTCTAGGAGCTTGTGCTGAAGGTGGATGGTGGGGAGGTGAGGGTGCCAGGGTGGTGGAGAGATTAGTATTTAGGGGGGAGTATTCACAAGGGAATTAAATACGCTGGAAATCGCCAACGGGATGGAGAAATACGGAAGAGGGGTGAATGCGCTGTAACCAATCTTGGTTGACAGAAGAATGGATAGAGTAGTAAAGAAAGTAATTTTTGAAAGTACTCTGACCCCAATTTTGTTATATGGGTGGAGACAACAAGAAAAGAAAGCAGAATTCAATCAGCAGAGATGAGGGTTCTGCGGTTGATGGTGGGAAGGACCAAGAGGGAAAGGATAAGAAGAGAAAGAATTAGAGAAAGTATAGGGGTTGAAAAATTAATCAAAAGATAGATGCAGCAATACTGAGATAGTTGGGACGCATGTGGAGGATGCCGGAATGGAGAGCGGCCAGAGGGAGATGAGAGAGGACGAGAAGAAGAAGAAGAAGACCGAGAAGGAGACTCGGGAAGAGATGGATCGAGTTAGTTGGGGTTTCACTGCGGCGACATCAACTGCCTACAGTGGAACAGTTGGTGGAAGATGGAATTATTTATGACAGATCTAGATTGGAGACAAGTGCTGGCCCCGCTGATAGACCCCTAGAGCCTTACTGGGAACGGATATATATATATATATATATATATATATATATATATATATATATATATATATATATATATATATATATATATATATATATTTTTTTTTTTTTTTTTTTTTTTTTTTTTTTTTTTTTTTTTTTTTTTTTTTTTTTTTTTTGCTCTTCAGTTAAAAAATCTGGTATTGGTATCTGTCCTTTTTTGCCAGTACCGATACTTTTCCATCCTTAATATTAACATACATCTACCTAATTACAATGTATTCATTCATATAAAATCAAAATATGACTGAAACTTATAATTGTTATTTTTTTTTTTTAATTTTCATATAAAATTTTATTTTGACAGCTTACGATCATTTGCTGAATAATTTGAACGACCTCATCCTAGACACACCTGACGCTCCAACCATTCTCGGCAACTTTATCGCCCGATCAATTGCTGATGATTGTATTCCTCCCAAATTCCTTCATGGGTACAAAGGAAAGGTTAGCAGTACATTTATTATGTTTTTAAAACTATTATATATATATATATATATATATATATATATATATATATATATATATATATATATATATATATATATATATATATATATATATATATATATATATATATATATATATATATATATATATATATCAGGGTTGGTGATTTTTTTTGATTTTTTTAAAAAAATCAAAAAACAAAAAATCAATGATTTTTTTGATTTTTTTGATTTATTTGATTTTTTTGATTTTTTTGATTTTTTAAAAAAATAAAACTTTTTTTTATTTTTTTTTATTTTGTCATATTTTTTGATACATAATGATACAACAGATATATTAGTTCCTTCTTACTGTGTTAAAAAACTTTAAAGTTAGTTTATATATTAGAAATATAACTTCCTTAATATTTGGTTCAAGATTTCATATAGGGTAATACAAGAATCTGATCTTCATTAATATAATTTATCCAATATAGAACTGTTAGAGTTTAGAATTCCTAATATATATTCAATCAAATCTTCAACAAAATTTTATTGAGCTTTAATCTAATGCAATTTGAGGTTATAGACAAAAGAGAAAACAGAAAAGACAATTCCTTTTAGTTTTCAACCATTTAAATTTTTATACAACATTATAAGAAAACAATATTCCTCTATATAAATTATAAAAGAAAGAAAATTTAAGCACTTTTGATGCATAATCATTAATCCATAAATTAAATACATAACTTGCATATATATATATATATATATATATATATATATATATATATATATATATATATATATATATATATATATATATATATATATATATATATATATATATATATATATATATATATATATATATATATATATATATATATATATATATAGCAAGTTATGTATTTAATTTATGGATTAATGATTATGCATCAAAAGTGCTTAAATTTTCTTTCTTTTATAATTTATATAGAAGGAATATTGTTTTCTTATAATGTTGTATAAAAATTTAAATGGTTGAAAATTAAAAGGAATTGTCTTTTCTGTTTTCTCTTTTGTCTATAACCTCAAATTGCATTAGATTAAAGCTCAATAAAATTTTGTTGAAGATTTGATTGAATATATATTAGGAATTCTAAACTCTAACAGTTCTATATTGAATAAATTATATTAATGAAGATCAGATTCTTGCATTACCCTATATGAAATCTTGAACCAAATATTAAAGGAAGTTATATTTCTAATATATAAACTACTTTAAAGTTTTTTAACACAGTAAGAAGGAACTAATATATCTGTTATATCATTATGTATAAAAAAATATTACAAAATAAAGCAAATAAAAAAAAAAGTTTTATTATTTTTTAAAAAAATCAAAAAAATCAAAAAAATCAAAAAAAAAAAACATGATTTTTTCATAAAAAAATCAATTGATTTAATCAACTGATTAAATCAATTTGATTTAATCAATGCCAACCCTGATATATATATATATATATATATATATATATATATATATATATATATATATATATATATATATATATATATATATATATATATATATATATATATATATATATATATATATATATATATATATATATATATATATATATATATATATATATATATATATATATATATATATATATATATATATATATATATATATATATATATATATATATATATATATATCACCACCGCTCACTGGCAGAGCACTATTCAAGGAGGTTGTGTTAGATCAATAAAAGAATGAGAAAACGTAGGTGAACACAGACTTGGGTTTTAAAGTAATTGAGATTAAATTCTGCAGGAAACACAGAAGATGGGAGAGAATTCCAAAAAAACAGAGGTGGCCGGAAAGAGAGAGAAATCACAGCGGACAAGTCTCTAGTTGTCTACATCGGCACAAAAGTGTTGCGAGGCCTTTGTAAAGGCGGAGAAATACGAGTTGACAGTTCCCTCAAGCATTTGCCTCTGTAGTACCAATAGAAAAGAAACCAGTCACCAACGTCACGTCACAAAGATAAAGAGTCATGTGAATTAGAAACGGCGGAATAATTTATAAATCTTTTACCCTTTGATTCAACCCTATCCAAGAGACTGGCGAAACCTTAGCTACCCCAGATATGAGAGCAGTACTCCATACAAGTACGGATGAGGTCTTTGTTTAATTGGAGTAAATGCAAAGAAGTAATTAATTCTCGCATCCTAAACAGAACTCCCAGCTTCTTTGAGGCAACCCTGGCAATCATTGTGATGTGAGGTTTCCAAGGCATTTTTTTTTGTTTATGTGAAGGCAAGGATGTTTATACTGACAACAGGAGAGATGGTAGGACCATGGAAAAAAAATAGGGTAGTAAGGAGTTGTCTTTGAGAGGGAGATTTCAAGAACTTGGGTTTTTAAAGAGTTGTTTCACAAGGTTGAAACGACCCCTCTGGGAAATTTTATTCAGAATCGCGAAAATTGAATCGGAAAGATGAAGCCGATATTCAACTCTAGATGCAAAAGAGGGATCAAGTTTGAAATGAGTAGAAGAATGGAGGGTCGAGTCATCGACATATGAATGGATAGGGTTATATGAGCAGCTAAGATCATTAATGAAAATTAGGAATAGAGTAGGAGACAAGATTCTGAGGAATACCACTATTGACAGGAAATGAAGTCACCCCATCAACAACAGCCGAAATGAAACTATTAGAAAGAAAACTAGACATAAGTAAGCAAAGAGAAGGAGGGGAACTTGGAAAGCAGTGACAAATGCCATACCAAGTCAAATGCCTTAGATATGTCAAGCGCCACATCACAAGTATCCCTATAGTCCCGAAGGGCAGAAGACCATAGATCTGTGAGATAGGAAAGTATATTACCATTAGACCTCGAACGTCGATGATCAGAAAGAAGGGAATGGGATAGCATATGATCTAAAAAATGGGAGTTGAGAAGGGTTTCAAAGATCTTAGACAGAATACAAGTGAGAACTATAGGGCGATAGTTGGAATGATCAGAGCGGCTACCTTTCTTCGGAATAGGTTGGACTAATGCGCGCTTCCAACACTGAGGAAAAGTACTAGTATATAGGCATGGAGAGAAAAGTGCGAGGGACGGAGCCAGCTCAGAAGCACACTCCCTTAAAACTCTTGGAGGAATGCCATCCGGGCCGCTTGTCTTTCTAACGCTCATAGACTTCAGAAGCCCATGCACCTGGCCAAATGTAATCATAGGTAAAGGCATGGGACATCCGAGAGGAGAAAGAGTAGGAGGAGGATTGCAGGTGTCGTCCAGGGAGATTAGAAGAGAACAGGAGGCCGAAGAGATTAGCCTTTACAGTTGGAGCGTTAGCAGCAGAACCATAGGAGTGAATAAGAGGAGGAAAGGAAGATTTTATATATATATATATATATATATATATATATATATATATATATATATATATATATATATATATATATATATATATATATATATATATATATTCTTATTTATGCTATCTAAAAAATTAATCGAAGATTAGAATACAAATTAACAACTTTCAAAATTTTATCCATCTACATTTAATAATTGCGGATGCGGATATTGCAAAATCATGAACTGCGGATGTTATGCATATGTCAAACACATCATTAATATATATATATATATATATATATATATATATATATATATATATATATATATATATATATATATATATATATATATATATATAATATAATATTTTTAATAAAATGGCCAGGAGCGTTTTATTAATTAAATTTTAATTAAAGATCTCACAAATCAAAAATAGCTATACATTGTGAATTTAAATTGAATCTCTACGTTTCGGTTTTCCTTTCATTATCCTAAAACCATTATCAAGAATGAGTTCTTAAAAAAAAAATAAAGAGAAATGTAAAAATAAAATGAATAAATAACAAAAAACAATTTAAAATGGATTCAAAAATAGTTAAGTGAAAAGGGAACAGAAAGAACGTGTACAAGTATATTTAAGAGTAACATTATAGAAATATTATAGTTGGTTGTTTTCATTCATATAATAAAGGTAGAACATAAATCATTGTCATATCGTATTAAATCGAATTTGGTTAATAAACATTTAAATAAAAATAAGATATATAGATATACCCACTCACCCAAAATTACCACATCACATACCTACACACACAAGCATACAAACACACACACTTATCCATATATATATATATATATATATATATATATATATATATATATATATATATATATATATATATATATATATATATATATATATATATATATATATATATATATATATATATATATATATAACCCACATAGACATAAATACAAATACTGAGAGAGAGAGATGCACAAAGATATACAGAAATATTACATGAAAATAAAAATAACATAAAAATGTTAAATAATAAAGGCAAGTATCTCACTATCAGAAGGTGGAAGAGTACTCTAAAACGTAAGTGAAAGAAGGATCAGAAAGAATGATCCTAATGTGACATATGTACGAGGTGAGACACAGAAAGGAGAGAAAATGGAATGTGAATGGCCTATTTCAAGAACTAACATTAATGAACACAAAGATCTTTCACATAGCACGTCTCTGCTCATTACTTCGCTTTCACACTAACATACTCTCCCATGCCCGTTCTTGTCACATATTTCCTCTTTCACAACACTATTTTAGATTCAACTATTGATTCCATTTCCCTTCAGAATTTGGAGTCTATTTACAGTTTTTAATAAATACAAACTAAATCTTAACAGCAATCAAACAGCTCACCCTCTCCTTTCTGTCTCATTTTGTACATTTGTCACAATAGGATCATTCTTCTTTCTGATCCTTCTTCCACTTAAGTTATGGAATACTCATCCACTTTCTGAAAGTGAGATACTTGTCTTTATTATTTATCATTTTTATTTATTTTCATTTTCATGTAATATTTTTGTGTGTGTATCTTTGTCTCTGTCCTTTCTATCTCTATTTGCATGCTTTATGTTGATTTAATTTTCAGATAAGTTGTGAGCATGCTGTTAAGGCTCTTTCCCGCGCAGAAGGTTTACTTTCAATGCGTCACGGACTTGTTAGGCTTGATAACGTGTGGGGAGTAGGCGGGGGCACTCGCCCTGTGAAACATCTTATTAAAAAAATGATTCTTCTCCTGGATGAATACCTCTCATCGTCAGACATAAAAGAGGCTACACAGTGTTTGCAAGAGCTCGAGGTTCCACATTTTCATCATGAGTTGGTGTATGAGGCAGTCAATATGGTATTGGAGCGAATGAATGAAAGAACTACAAAGATGATATGTACTCTTCTCACTTCGCTTTGCAATGCCATCATCATTACACCAAATCAGATGAAGGAAGGCTTTCTTCGTGTAAGTCAGGTTTTTTTTTTTTTTTTCCTTCCTTTCGAGAATCCTGTGCAAGGATCATTGTAAAAAGGAATTTTTTTGATGCATAGAATTACAACGTTGTTTATCCTCTTTGTAAATCAAAGAATTTGCTGATTTTTTTGTTTTTTACCTGAATGAATTTTTTCTATTCGTTAGAAAGTGGAAAACTTGTAGCTTTTGTTTTGGAGCATATTTGATTGGTTTCATAATTAGGACTTTCATTTAGATTTATGAAGATATGCCCCAAATATGCCTTGATGTTCCTCCTGCATATTCCATTCTGGAGAAGTTTGTTTGTTTCTGCCAAGAAGCGAAGATTCTCGAGGATGATGTCGTCAAGAAGATGCCTACGAGGTTAGTTTTTATTTTTCATCACAAGAGTTTTAATAGATTTTGAATTTTAAATTTGTAATGGTTTCGAAAGAACCAAAGTGATAAATGTGGACTCACATCTGTTTGAAACCTTATTTATAATATTCTTGTGTAGGGGATTTCAACGTACACCACACTGAGTGGTTGGGTTCCTCTCATATACTGATACAGGTGGGAGGGAGGTCAATTCATTCAGCATTCTTAACGATCTGGAGCAGTTGATTAGGGAACCTTCACACATTCCAGATCATCCTTACCAATTCTTGAATACACTTGATTTATGCTTCACCACTACTCCTAGTTATAAATACACCATTTTCCCTCCTATTGGTAACTCTGACCATAATCTTATAGCTCTTAGTTATAATGCTTTCTCTCCTAACAGCTCCACCATGCCCAAAACGTACTTTCTGGCACTTTAATCGGGCTAATTGGGGGGCAATGCGCCGCTTCTTTGCTAACTATCATTGGAGTGAATCTTGCTTTGTCTCGGGGGACGCTTCTGTCTCTGCTGAAAAGGTAGGGGCCGTAATCCTTGACGGGATGAGCAGATTCATTCCATCTTCAACTAAATCTTTTTCTCCTCAAAATCCATGGTTCGATGGCAATTGTTCTCTTGCCCTTCGGGAGAGAGACAATGCTTATCGTGAATGGAAAAACTCTCCTTCTCCTATCACTCTTGCTAATTTTCATTCAGCTCGGAATTGTTGCAGGGATGTTCTTCGACGGACTAAGCGTACTTTCATTATAAGGAAGTGCGCTGACCTCCATGGCTCTCCTACTGATAAAAATTTCTGCCCTCTTGTCAAAAATATCTCTAACAACTTCTGTAAATCTGCCTTTCATCCTCTTATTCGCTCTGATGGTTCTGTAGCTAATACTCCTTCTGAAAAGGCTAATCTCTTCGGCCTCCTTTTTTCATCTAATTCTACCCTGGACGACTCCGGCATCCCTCCTCCTACTCCTTCTCTCAGGTGTCCCATGTCTGTACCTGTAATTACTCATGATCGGGTGCATGGGATCCTGAAATCTATTAACGTCAGGAAGGCCAGTGGCCCGGATAACATTCCCCCTCGTGTTCTGAGGGAGTGTGCTTCCGAGTTAGCGCCTGTCCTCGTTCAGCACTACTCTCTATGCCTTAATACTAATACTTTTCCTCAATGCTGGAAGCGTGCATTTGTTCAGCCGATCCCGAAAAAAAAGGTAGTCGCTCTAACCCTTCTAACTATCGACCTATAGCTCTCACCTGTGTTCTATCTAAAATTTTTGAAACTCTCCTCAACTCTTATTTCCTGGATCATTTGGAGTCTCATTCTTTTCTCTCTGATCACCAGTATACTCTCCTATCTTACTGATCTATGGTCTTCTGCCCTTAGGGACTTCGGGGAGTCTTGTGTGGTTGCGCTTGACATATTCAAGGCATTTGACCTGGTATGGCATGCGTCGCTGCTCTCCAAGCTCCCTTCCTTTGAGTTTCCTCCTTCTCTTTGCTTACTCTTGTCTAGTTTTCTCTCAGATCGTTCCATTTCGGCACTTGTAGATGGAGCGACCTCTTCCTCCTTTTCTGTCAACTGTGGTGTTCCTCAGGGTTCCGTTTTATCTCCAACCTTATTCTTACTTTTTCATTAACGATCTTCTCAACTGCACTTCTAACTCTATTCACTCTTATGCTGATGACTCAACTCTGCATTCTTCTACTCATTTCAAATCTGCTCCCTCTTTTGCTTCTAGAGTTGCTTCTCGTCTTCAACTTTCCGATTCTATTCTTGCCGATCTGGATGGGATTTCCCGGTGGGGTCATAGCAACCTTGTGAAATTCAACTCTTTAAAAACTCAACTTCTTCACATCTCCCTCTCAAAAACACCTCCTAACTTTCTTATCCTCTTCGATGGCTCTCCCGTCTCACCTGTAAATAACAACATTCTTGGTCTAAACATAAACAATAAACTGTCTTGGAAACCACATATCACAATGGTTGCTAAAGCGGCCTCAAAGAAGCTGGGAATTCTGTTCAGATTGCGTGAATTTTTTTCTTCTGAGCAGTTACTCCAAATATATAAGGGTCTTATTCGTCCTTGTATGGAGTACTGTTCTCACATTTGGGGGGGCTCTGGCTCTTCCTCTCTTCTGGATAGGGTTGAGTCAAAAGCTAAAATATTAATAAACTGTCCCCTACTTTCAAACTCTCTTGACCCTCTGTCTCTGCGACGTGACGTTGGCGCGCTATCTCTCTTTTACAGGTGCTCGAGGGAATTGGCCTCGCATTCCTCCACCGTTGCGTCGTCATCGTTGCACAAGGGGTGCCCTGCTTTCGCATTAATTTTGTGTGGACGTGGGAAATCCCAGGCTAGCCCGTTGTGGTACCTCCTTCCTTTCCAGCCACCTCTATTCTGTGGAATTCTCTACCATCTTCTATTTTTCCTCCTGTATTTAATCTTCCAATCTTTAAGACTTCCGTCTGCCCCCACCTGTGGGCTGTGCGATAGGCGTGTGTGTGTGTGTTTGAATGAGTTTTGTCCCTGTGTGTGTGCCCCCTCCTTGAAAAGGGCTCTGCCCGTGAGTGGTGGCATTCTGTAAAAAAATATATAAATAAATAATAAATAATATTTTTCCAGCGATGCAATTAAAATAATGATAAATGATATACTGTTAAAAATTTAAAAGAAATTTTAGAAATGAAAAATTTTGGTGGTTAATGAAATTAAATTGCATGCTCCGTTGAATTGTGTATTTTTTTTGTTTAAATGTAATTTTCCAAAGAAGACAAAGTATATGAAAGTAGGAGCGTCGATGATCTTGTTGTAGCATATATTTAATGTAAATTAACATGAATTTAGGTTGTAAAATGCAGCAATCATCATTTTTATCCAAAAAAAAATTTTATGCAAATTTAATTTGAAAATTTTTTCCTAAAGTTTTCTTTAAAAAATCTTGGAATAAACCCCCCCCCCCCCTCCTCAAAAAAAAAAGTTACATTTGAGATTATTTCATCATAGGAATCATATTTACATTTCCTTTCTCTATGATAGAAAGAAAAAAAGGTGTCATTTGATGCCAGATTTCTTTATTTAATTGTTGTTTCGTTAGAACTCTTTTAAAGAACTTTGAATACCTAAATATATTTCTTAAAAATCCTTCTGAAGGCAAAATTATGCTTTTCCCAATGGCTCTCTTGTTTGGGATTTTTCAAAGAATAGAATATTAACTATATCCAGAAAATGTTATTACAAAGGGAATCTCAAATTGTGCTTGAAATAATTTTAGCTTTCAGAGTAGTGGAAGCATTGGGTGCAAAACATAAGACTATAGATTTTATCAAGACTAAAAACTGTTGTTAATTCTTTGGATGTTAAAAAAAAATTGAAAAAAAAAGCATTGAAAATGTGATATTTGTATAATTAAATTTGATTATTTTTACTGGAAAAGAAAAAAAACATTTTCTGATCTATAAGAAAATTAAAAAAAAAATTTTTTTTTATTTTTTTGGTCTACCTTGGCTCAAACGGTAGGGTGACTGACTCACGTGCTTAGGGCGCCGGTTCGATTTCTCTTGGGAATCCTACGTATAAACTATCTATAAAAGTTCCTCTCCTCGAATAAGGCAATGCCCGTGAGATGTGAACTTTTATAAATATAATGTCGAAATCTCTAAAGGGGATGCCAATTTATGTGTAAACAGAGAGGAACAATTATTAATACTTTATCACTGTTATTAATGGTATAAAATATGAACAATAGTTGACAAACGTACATAATTTATTATTTGTTTTTTATTGCAGAGGTCGAAAACGGTTTGTATCCGAGGGTGACGGCGGAAGGGTGAAGGACCACGCCTATTTCTAAAGAGACAAAACCTTCATTCCATAATTTCTCGTTGGGTCAGTGTTGAAAAATTTCAAATACAAAAATAACCTATTGGATACTTTCTTTTTTGATATTCTATTTTCTTTTTCCCTTTTCCTAAATCCTCATATTATATATATATATATATATATATATATATATATATATATATATATATATATATATATATATATATATATATATATATATATATATATATATATATATATATATATATATATATATATATATATATATATATATATATATATATATATATATATATATATTATATATATATTATATATATATATATATATATATATATATATATATATATATATATATATATATATATATATATATATATATATATATATATATATATATATATATATATATATATATATATATATATATATATATATATATATATATATATATATATATATATATATATATATATATATATATATATATATATATATATATATATATATATATATATATATATATATATATATATATATATATATATATATATATATATATATATATATATATATATATATATATATATATAATTGTCCATTTTTTTCAAAGGATTATAATCTTTGTTTAATGAAACTGCCTCGAGTCGTAATAATGAAAATTCTAATAATAATAATAATAAAATCATCATAAAAAAGTAATCATAATGATGATAAAAATAATAATAATAATAATAATAATAGTTTGTGTGGAAAATAGAAATGAAATTATTTTTATTACTATGGTGAATTGTAATGATAATGTTGAAGATCTTTTGCTATTTGCAAATGACTTGAACAATGAAATTTTTCTGATCATTTTTTCTTATTTCTTATTAAAGGACTTTAAAAATATTTTTATTTTAAAATAAGGTATTTCTTTTTTTTCTTTTTTCTTTTTTTTTCTTTCTTTTCTTTTTTAGTTTGTCCCTTCCAAATTGACGACTTGGCTCGTCAAAGGTCTTAACAAAATTAGCACAAAAAAATTATGAAAAAAAAATGCAAAATTTAAAAAAATGTATTAAAAATCGCAAAATTTTATTCTTTTTATTTACCAACTTTTAATGTTAAGCAAAAAAAAAAAGGACAAGAATATAAAATGAAGTACTTTGCTCTTCATTATGCAGAAGGGATTCTTTAGTATCACCTTCGCATTACTTAGTTTTGGGACGATTTCTATGAAAATTGAAGTTTTTAATGAAGTTGATCTTCACGAAGATTTTCATACGACGTCTTTTGAAAAGAAAGATTGATGCAATTATTTAGAGCTGCCAAAATTATAAACTATAAAAAGTTGATTTTTGTGTAAAAGGTAAATAAAGTATGTCTGTTATGGTTGGTATAATATGTCACTTGTTTGAGGTTGTTTGGAGAATGAGTACAAGAAGGCTTGGGTTTTTTCTTTTATTTAACAAAATAAATTGATTTGGCTCTACGCAGAAACACAACAATAAGAACAAGAAGTTCCAGAATAAGAAGGGCAAGAACCCTAGCTAGTGTCAGCTTGGTAATACCAGAGAAGGAAGCGGACTTCACTGATGGCTGGTGCCAGCAAAAAGTAGTTCAGAGAAGCTGGGACAGTAAACGCCGTGCCCGATCACTGTAGCTGTGATGAAGGATTGCGAGGCAAGAGCCTGTAAATAACGCCACTGGAGATTGTAGTTGATAATAAAGATGTCGAATTATCATACAATGGTCAATGGCATTCGATGAATGATGATAAAAAGTTTTAACACGCACCATACAAAAAACGTTGCAGAGCAAGGTTCGAAAAACTATCTGCTTTCTACCTAAGCGGCTGGAAACTGGGCGATAAAACCACAGTACAGAAATTACAGTAGGTGAGAAGCGTGGAGAGCTCCGGGCCACACTGTAAACATTAACCTGTCTTGAAAATCTCGAACCTACTAACAGACTAACTTCAATGTTCTATGGCTTAAAATCTTTGATCAAACTACTAAATTGATCTTATGCTTTTGTTACTGTTCTTACAATAGATCAGATTTTTTCGTCTCCAGTATCTCACTACTACTTGTAAGACACATCTTCTCATCAATATTTAGGAAAATTTCAATTTACACTGAAAGGTCCTTCACATATCACATATCACATATCCTTCACATTTCATTCAGATCGAGGAGGTCGAATCATTCGGCATTATTAACGATCTGGAGCAACTGATTAAGGAACCTACACATATTCCGTATCATCCCGACCAGTTTTTGAGCTCCCTTACCTTATACCTCACTGTTAGCCTTTCTATAATGCACTATCTTCGCTCCAATGTAAATCTGATCACAACATTATATTTCTTAATTTTTATTTTTTCTCACCAACATGTGGAATACCAGTTTGGTTGACTCCGGCTCTGGAGCCTTCCAAAAATCTTGGTTCCAGCTCTACCAATGTTCTATAAGTAAGTTTCAAAGTTCAGTTCCAGATTTAGAGTGATCCACGAACTTCTACTCCTACTCCGGAGTGGAGGGTTCCTTAAACCTCGGCTAAAGTTCCACTTTGTCTCCACCATTAACATTAAACTTCCTCATGCGTGTCTTTTTCAAGTCATTTTTTCTTTTATTTCTGAGAATATTCATTTTTAAAAGTTGGAGCAAATGTAAATAAAAATTACACGAACTGTAAAGTGTAAGCAAAACATACACAACACTTGTATTGTACATGAACATTTAAATGTAAACACAATGCAACAGTTGGACAGTCAGAAAGAGATTGGAATAATTTCGTTATAGCAGAAGAGTTGACAAGCCGAAAAGTCCTAGACTCCACCTTACTAAAGAGTGCAGTATGTGTGGAACCACCCAAGACATGCGATGCATGCTCCACACAAGGGCGAACATTGACCTTATACAGAGCAAGCAGGAGGAGTTGAAATAAGTAGTCTGGAGGCTCCTCAAAGCACTCAACCTCCTAAAATCTTATTTACTGAAAGGGACAATGCAAACCATTCAAGAAAGGTAATGAAAATATACCAAGAGTATAAGAGGAGAATTAAGGTTCGAGTTTGTGTATTTAAAGATGCATATATATATATATATATATATATATATATATATATATATATATATATATATATATATATATATATATATATATATATATATATATATATATATATATATATATATATATATATATATATATATATATATATATATATATATATATATATATATATATATATATATATACCGTGGCTCAAACGGTAGAGTGATTGACTTACGTACTTGAGGGCGCCGGTTCGATCCCACTTGGGATCCAGGTATATACTACCTAGAAAAGTTTTTCTCCTAGAATAGGGCAATGCCCGTGAGATGTGAAATTTTAAATAAAAATATATATATATATATATA
>SEYY01000751.1:183932-197041 GCA_009176605.1 Armadillidium nasatum
GAAAACTTTAGAGAAAACGGAGGTCAAAGAAATAGGACGGTAGTTGGAGGGTTGAGAGGGGTCCCTCTTCTTCGGCACAGGCTGAATGAGCGCACGTTTCCAGCAAGAAGGGAAGGTTGAAGTAGAGAGACAAAGACGAAATAGTTTACCGAGGCAGGGTGCAAGCTCGGAAGCACAAGTTTTGAGAACCACAGGAGGCATACCATCAGGACCGTAAGCCTTCTTAGTATTAAGCTCAGAGAGAGCAGAAATGACATCTTTAAAAGAAATTCTAATTTTAGGCATAATTGAGTTAGAGGGGGTTGAAGGAGGAGGAATAGCTCCGGAATCGTCTAAGGTTGAATTAGAGGCAAAAGTTTGAGCAAAGAGTTCAGCTTTAGAAGAAGTTAAAACAGCAGTTGTGCCGTCGGAAGATATTAAAGGAGGGAAAGAGGAAGAAGCAAAGTTAGAGTTGACATTTTTTGCAAAATGCCAGAAAGAACGTGAAGAAGAGGAACCAGAAAGATTATTGCATTTTCTACGGAGAAAGGAGTTTTTAGTGTTACGAAGGATAGATTTTGCACGATTCCGGGATGAAATATAAGTAGCGTGAGTTTCTGGAGTTTGAAGACGACGGTAATTCCTGAAGGCAGCATCCCTGCGGCGGATAGCACGAGAACAAGCAGAGTTAAACCAAAGTTTGTTAGGTTTAGTAGAAGGGAAAGAATATGGAATGTATGCCTCCATGCCAGAGAGAATCACCTCGGTAATGCGTTCTGCACACTCCGATGGACCCCTCCCACGGAAGCAATAATCATTCCACGGGAAATCAGTCCGACCAGCTTGCGGCACCGAAGTGCCACAAACGTTTCCTTTCCGTAGAAGTGTGTCTTTCCTCCGGAAGACTTGAAGAGATAGAAGAGGATATAGAGATAAGAAGGTGATCGGAGGAACCCAGAAGAGGAAAGAGTTTAACAGTATAAGGAGAAGGATTAGAAGTTAGGAAAAGGTCTAGAATGTTGGGTTCATCTCCAAGACCATCAGGGATACGAGTAGGGAGCTGCGCCAACTGCTCAAGGTCGTTTTGGATAGCGAAAAGGAAGGCACGTTCACCAGCTGTATCATGAGAACTAGAAGAAAGCCATTGGCGGTGGTGAACATTGAAATCACCTAATATGATGATTTCAGAGAAAGGAGAAAAAGAGAGAATGTTCTCTATTTTGGAGTTTAAATAGTTGAAGAATTTAGGATAGTCAGTAGAATTAGGAGATAAATAAACAGAACAAATGAATTTAGTAGTAGAATTGCAAGAGAGCCTAAGCCATAAGGTTGAAAATTCAGAAGACTCCAAATTAGAGACACGAGAACAAACGACATCGTTGCGCACGTATGCACAACAACTGCCTTTGGCTGAAAATTGAGGATAGAGACAGTAGGAGGAAACAGAATAGGGTTTGCTATTAGAACGCTCAGACATCTGAGTTTCGGTCAAGAATAAGAGGTGAGGTCTAGAAGAAGAGAGGTGATGTTCAACAAAGTGGAAATTAGAGTGCAGACCGCGAATGTTGCAGAAATTAATGAAAAAAATAGACCGTGCATCAGGACAAGCCGGTAGCTGTGTCCTGGTGGCACCAACCCCATCACCGGAGGCCACCAACTCCCAAGTGGTGATGGGGGAAGGGGTGGATGAGGGGCTATTTTTGGAAGCTGCCCCCCGTGGCTTCTCCGAGGCTACCGAAGTTGACGCCATTATTGAATTTTTTTTTTTTTTAAGATATGTTAGAAATGTTTTATGTATGTAAAAGAGAGCCTACTCCGTGTAGATAGAAGGTGAGCGCGAAAGGGAGCGAACCATTGGGCACCTTGATGAGATAGAAGTACCTTTAACACCCTGTATACCCAACAGGGGGTAATCTCATCGCTTCGGGAGAGCTACTTCCCTCCCCCGTAAACTTGGACTCTGATATCCTCAGGGCCAAGAAGAAGTCATCCTTGACTGATGAGAACTTTGTGAAGCTGGTGTTCGTCAGTGGGAACATGCACCTCTTGAAGAGGGAGTGACTGTTCCAATGGGAGGAGGACAGCAATAGTTATGACGAGAATGTATAATTAAGTTAGGTTAGGTCAGATAATAGGTTAAGTTAGATCAGATTCTGTAATAAAAATACTCATATATTACCAAATACTTTCTTATATTACATAAATGATTAAATTCCAATAAAATCATGTTCCCTTTAAAACACATAAGCTTTATATATATATATATATATATATATATATATATATATATATATATATATATATATATATATATATATATATATATATATATATATATATATATATATATATATATATATATATAACAATTATAAAATATATATATATATATATATATATATATATATATATATATATATATATATATATATATATATATATATATATATATATATATATATATATATATATATATATATATATATATATATATATATATATATATATATATATATATATATATATATATATATATATATATATATATATATATATATATATATATATATATATATATATATATATATATATATATATATATATATATATATATATATATATATATATATATATATATATATATATATATATATATATATATATATATATATATATATATATATATATATATATATATATATATATATATATATATATATATATATATAAATATATATAAATTAAATATTTAAATTCAATTAAATTGTAAGACAATTTTCGGAATTATGTTTTTAACTCCCAAGAAAGGGTTAGCAAAACTTTTGTGGACTTCATTAATGGACAAAAAAAAATTTATTTGTGGAATTGCGATAGCAATTGCGAAAGCAAAAATTGCGGAATTGTGATTGCGGACTAACAAAAAATTGAGGGTACCCACCTTTGATATTATTCTTATTCACCTCTTTCTTACTCTGATATTATTTTTATTCATCTCTTTACTACTATTTTCAATTGAATTCTACTCAAAAATTTATCTTTAGCGTTCTTAAATTTATCATGTTAATATATTAAAAAACTTCAAGAAGCAGCATTCTTAGAAAACAATCATAGTAAGTATCATAAATTATTTATTTATAAAACTAATTTCAACACATCTCTTAGGTGGTCAAGGTTTTTAAATAACAAACCGAGCAAAATTCAGCTCCTAGTTATTGTAATTTTTAATTTTTTTTTTTAAAATTAAATGAAATATGTGATTAATAAGGATTGTTGCGTCACAGGCTCGGTCTTACTCGTACATTGCAAAATACTACTACTACTACTACAAATAATAATAATAATAATAATAATATTAACAATAATAATAATCACTATAATAATAATAAATAAAAATATTAATTAAATTATAAAAATATATTCTGTTGCCGATTTCAATAATTTAGCAAAAAAATATCTCTGGTTTTTGATTAATTTTCCCTCCAGCCCAAAAAAAAATGCTTAGATTTATATTAATTTTAATTTATTTGTGTTTTTGTTTTTTTAATTTCTCCTATGATATTTTGAACTTAAAAATATGAAGATGGTGACGTTATTTTAAAAAAAAATCAATAAAATGAAAAAATTATAATTTAAAAAAAAAACACGAAAAAATCAACTGATTTATATAATTTGATATCTATTATGCCAACCTTGATGTTAATTTGGGCTCATTATTGAATTAACAGGCTAACTTAACTATTATAAAAATAATTCGTTAAGAATTATCCCACCCAAAAGTATTTTCAAATAATAAAGTAAGATAATATGTTAAAGTTGTAGGATATAGTTTGTCATAATTTTATCATTATTGTATTTATTTTCATTTCATTTTCTGCTCCCCCAATTTTCCCAACTGAGAAAAATCACTAAAATAGCTTTATTGTAAATTCCACTATGGTTTCTTTGTTTCCTTCTTTTGTTTCTCTGGGGAGTCTCAAAACGTGTATTTGTAGGCCTTAAAATATTTTAGGCTAGATGCAAGCAATGTTTGGTGTAGAAATTATTAAGTTTGGAATTAATTCTTAATTCATATGTATCGTTTTTCAAATTTATTTTTAGTTAATATGATTCTTTTATGTATTGTGCTGTTAGCCTAAAAATTATTTGCTGTGAAAATTATTTTAAAGTTTTGGGAAGCTTTAAAATCAGAGGCCAACAAGGTCTACGGTAATTTTCTAGCAACTGAAATCATAATTCTCATTTACAGTTTAGATATAGAAAGAAGTATAAAGTTTATATAACTTTTGAATGCAACGATAAGCCATTTTTATTTGTATTTTATAGATTAAAAATTTTAAGGTAGCCATTACATTTCTTACTTTAAAACTACTGATTATATAGTATAAACAACCTATTTTAGGCCGGTAAACCCATGACGGGAATTAGTGTAACTAACCAGTCGAACTGCTGACTGGCCTGCCCCAGAATTTTCAGTCAAAATTCAAGTTTTGCTATATATATATATATATATATATATATATATATATATATATATATATATATATATATATATATATATATATATATATATTATATATATTAGACTTGTTTCTGACTTTCGATATTTTTTATATCAATATTTTTTTATGGTAATTGTAGCGTTCATGGTAGTGGATTTTTTCGTACGAGACAAGGTTGCTAATATACCTACTCGTTGGGAGTTCGACTAGAACTACACGTAGGAATTTGAAACTAACAACATAGCCTAAGAATTTGTGATACGACAAGGTTGTTGGATCATTGGCGTTACAAAAAAAAAATATATATATATATATAAATAATAAAATAATTATAATAACAATAAAAATAATAATAATAAAAATAATAATAAAAATAATAATAACAATAATAAAAATAATAAAAATAATAATAATGGTATAGTGTATAATAATAATAATAATAATAATAATAATAATATGTAGAGAGAGAAATATAAGTGAAAATTTTATCATCACCAATCAAGCTCGTGTGCCATGCATTTGCAACTTGGATTATAAAAATATGCATTATTGCAGTACAGCAATGAAATTGTAAATGCAATGCATACGATCATTTGTCTACGGGGGGCTCTGCCCCCCGTACCACCCGACCCGTGAGTGGTGGTGATAAAATTTTCATTTACATTCCTCTCTCTCTCTCTCTCTCTCTCTCTCTCTCTCTCTCTCTCTCTCTCTCTCTCTCTCTCTCTCTCTCTCTCTCTCTCTCTCTCTCTCTCTCTCTCTCTCTCTCTCTCTCTCTCTCTCTCTCTCTCTCTCTCTCTCTCTCTCTCTCTCTCTCTCTCTCTCTCTCTCTCTCTCTCTCTCTCTCTCTCTCTCTCTCTCTCTCTCTCTCTCTCTCTCTCTCTCTCTCTCTATATATATATATATATATATATATATATTATTATTATTATTATTATTATTATTATTATTATTATTATTATTATTATTATTACACATTACCCCATATCCCACATCATGCAAAATTCTTGTAAATTTTAACTATTATTTCCATTTTTAGCTTCAACATATTTTGAAATATAGCAACTCGTCAAAACATTGAAAGATTTTTTTTTGTTTGTTTGTTTGTTTCTGAGAGCGGACCTCACCAACGAGGGCATGTGAGAGAGTTTTATAATGGCGGCAAACGATATTATGACGTCATAATTATTCCTTTTATTTCAAACTTTTTTTTTTTTTTTAATTTTTGTTTTTTTAATTTTTTTTTTCTTATAAAATTATTTGGCGTTCGTCGATTAACCAAAAAAACAAGCAAACATATCATTTCCTTTTCGTAGTTACGCTGAGAAGAAAAGAAAAAAAAAAACGGCACGTTGTATCAGTTTCAGTTGAACTTGCAACGTGTGAATACGTAGTTTCAATCGAACTAGCAACCCGTAGGTATGTAGGTATTTTCAGCAACCTTGTCTCGTACGAAAAAATTTACTACCATGAACGCTACAATTACCTTTTTTATGTCTATATTTTATTTTAATCAATACTTTTATACCTATAATTTTTTTAAAACGATTTTCAGTTTGGTTTTGGCTGTTCAAGATATAAGTGTAATTTGTTCTTTTCAGTTCAGATACCTTAAATTTAGGCTATGTTATAAACTATATTTAAATACATTAAAATTATTATTATTTAGGTTAAATTACGGCATCTTTGGTAGTTCAGGTTATGATAAGTCGAATTAGGTTCTGCTAGAAAAGTAAGTAATAATAATTGTGTGTATGTCTGGTGTAATATGGCCGTAGCCCTCTAATTCTCAGCAAGGTTCTTGTTTAAGTTAGGCCTCTTCGATATTTTCGATTATCCATATTTTCTGACAATTGAAAGTCAGAAACAATCTACACCTTTACCATTATATATATATATATATATATATATATATATATATATATATATATATATATATATATATATATATATATATATATATATATATATATATATATATATATTTATATATATATATAAAAACTGACTGGGACCCTGGCCATTTTTTACTGACCCCGGTCTCAGCCATGGCCCCAGTTAAAAATCAGGGAAAACCAGGGTTTGCCTGCATGGATTAAAATGGTAAATTATGCTTAAAGGGATAATCCAATTTAAATTTTTTTTTAAAATTTCAGTGTAAATTGTTTTTTCACCCATGAAAAAATTCTATTTCTAGAGTTTTTCTGAGTCTATAACTTTTTTTTGGAAATTTGACCCTTTTTCAAATGAGTCATGGGGCCAAACTACTTTTTGGAGTGACCTGAAATTTAGACTATCAAAATTTTATGGGCTATAAAAGCTTCTAACACTTTTGTTTCCTGAGTTATAGAAAAAAATGTTAAGCCAAAAACTAACTCGGAAAAAATGTTTTTGGGGGAAAAAATTTCACCTTTTCAGGAAAAAAAAAAAAGTTACAGCTATGATATTTATTTTTGGTGGGTATAGAGGAGGGATGGGACTAAAAATTCCTCTATATTTTATCAACGCAAATTGTTGGTTTCAAGATATAGCCTCTCAAATAGGTTCATTTTTAACCAAATTTCAAATATTCTCAAAGTTTGAGACTATATCTAGTTTCAAATAAATAGTATTTAATAATGTATTAAACAAAAGTTGTTACCTGTCCCTCTTCTAAAACAATATCCAAAAATAAAAAAAATTTAGTAGGTAGCATTTTTTTAAAAACTTCTCTGTAGAAAAAATGTATATATCCTGAAAATTTTTGCTCAATCAGTCAAATAATAAAAAAGTTTTCAAACATAATATTTGAAAATCAAGATTTTTTTCCTTATTTCAATATCTTTTTTGTTTCTTTTGACTCCTCTTCTGCTAGTGAATATTCATCTTTGTGTTTTGATTTTAGATGCCCCCATAAAGATTTGGTTTAAAAATTTTTACTTGTAGTACCCGGAGGTCCTCTTCTAATTTCCTGTCTGCAGATGTTACATTTAGGTATTTCGAGCCTATCATGAAATATTGTAAATACTCCTATATTGCTAAAGCTGATATTTTTGCCATAGTGACAAAGTATGAACAAAATAATAATAATTTTGAATTAATGTAGTTAAATGATGCAAGTTTAATATACATCAATAAAATAGCAACGATAATGTGTAATAAATACAGGTTATATTGATAATTTTATATCTTGCAATTTTTCAAACTTTAACTTAGGATCTTACCTAAGTAAATTGTTGAATGACTATTGTAAATCAGAAGAAAAAAGTCAAAATTTTAAAATATTGAATTGTTATTATACAAAATCAGTAATTTTTTGAATTTATTTTTTTAGGAGAAAATGCATGTAATCATAAATTTAAGTGAATGTTGACTATTCTACTCCTTATAATTAAATTAATCTTATTTAAAATTATATTTAATTTTCCTAACTTAGTTTGTGCTTTTGACCTCTTTAAAAATTGTAGGCAACCCTGGCCCTGGTTGGCACTATATATATATATATATATATATATATATATATATATATATATATATATATATATATATATATATATATATATATATATATATATATATATATATATATATATATATATATATATATATATATATATATATATATAATATATATATAGGAACCGACCGGGGTTGGAATTTGGCCGGGGCCGGGGCCGGGGTCACCCAAATTTGGCCGGGGCCGGGGCCGGGGCCGGGGTTCTGGCCGGGGTTTTCTAAAATTTGTAAAGAGGTCAAAAGCACTGAAATTTAAGGTTAAGAAAATTAGATATAAGGTTTATTTAATTGTAAGGAAGGAGTAGAATAGCCAACATTCACTTAAATTAATGATTATATGCATTTTCTCCAAAAAAAATAATAAAAAAATTACAGTTTTGTATAGTTAAAGTTTAAAAAGTAAAAATTAAAAAAAAAATATTCTAATTCATAATAGTGATTCAACAGGTTTACTTAAGTAAGACCCTAAGGTAAAGTTTGAAAAAATGTAAGATATAAAATTATCAATTTAACCTGTATTTATACATATCATTGTTATTTTATTGCCATGTATCAAACTTGTATCATTTAGCTACATTATTTAAAAATTATTATTTTGTTTATACTTTCAGTCAATATGGCTAAAAGATCAGCTTCTGCAGTATTTGAATACTTTACAATGTTTCAGGATAGGCTCGAAATAGCTAAATGTTAACATCTGCAGTCAGAAAATTAGAAGAGAACCTCCGGGTGCTACAAGTAAAAAAATTTCAACCAAAATCTTTTTGGAGTATCTAAAATCAAAACACAAAGATGAACATTCACTAGCAGAAAAGGAGCGGTCAAAAGAAACAGAAAAGAAAAAAATCATAATTTTCTTATATTTTGTTTAAATTTTTTTTTTTTATTATTTGACTGATTGAGCTGAAATTTTCAAAGTATGTGAATTTTTTCACGAAGTTCTGAGTTGATTTCGAGCATTTTTTTGAGTCTATAACGGTTTGAAACTTATTTGGACCCAAAGTTGAAAAAAATGAATAACTGGATCAAACCACTGGTCCACATGAGCTGAAAATTTAGCTGAGTATCTTTGCCCCAATTTCTTGCATTGGTGGGAATAGGTTTTTGATATCACGTCTAGAAAAAAGTTATATAAGAACTTGAAAAAAAATTTGCAAAAATCGTACCCTTCTGGAGGAAAAAATTATTTATAAAAAACGCTACCTACTATTTTTTTTTATTTGTGAATATTGTTTAGAAGAGGGCAGGGCAACAATATTTATTTAGTGCATATTTAAATGCTCTTTGTTTGAAGCGAGATATAGCCTCTCAAACTTTGGGAATTTTTGAAATTTGGCCAAAAATGAACCTTTTTGAAGGCTATATCTCAAAACCAACGAATGTCATCGAATAAAGTACATTGAGGAATTTGTAGCCCCACCCCTCCTCTATACACACCAAAAATAGGAAATGTCATAGTTGTATTTTTTTAAAAAAAATTTTTGTCTGGAAAGGTGGATTTTTTTTAGTTCAAAAAATTTTTTTTTTTCTATAGTTGGTCAGTTTTTGGCTTATAACATTTTTCCTATAACTCTGGGAACAAAAGTCTATTAGAGACTTTTGTATCCCATTTAATTTTGAATAAATAGTCCAATTTTCAGCTCATTCTAAAAAGTGGTTTGGCACCGCCATTCAATTAAAAATGGGTAAAATTTCAAAAAAAAAAAAAAAAAAAATTTTTTTTTTAACCATAATAGACTCGGAAAAACGCTAGAAATGGACTTTTCTTACCGGTAAAAAATCTATATAACTGAAAGTTTCAGCAGAATCGGCTGAAAATTTAAAAAAAAAAAAAATTTAAGTATAATTTGCCATTTTAACCCCGGCCGGCAACCCCGGTTTTCCTTGATTTTTGGCCGGGGCCGGGGCCGGGGTCAGTAAAAATGGCCGGGGTTGGCCGGGGCCGGGGCTGGGGCCGGGGCCCCGGTCGGTTCCTATATATATATATATATATATATATATATATATTATATATATATATATATATATATATATATATATATATATATATATTAGGGATGGAGTGAAGTATCAGTATCGATAAGTTTTGGTATATTTTCAGGTATCGGGTATCAGTATCGGTAAAAATTTTGGTATATGAATGGATAAAGTATTGGTAAGTAGCAGTATATTTTCAGGTATCGGTACCAGTAAATTTTTAGGTATCGGTATCAGTAAAAATTTTGGTATCGCTCCATCCCTATATATATATATATATATATATATATATATATATATATATATATATATATATATATATATATATATATATATATATATATATATATATATATATATATTAAGGGATGTTTTTCAGATTGTTGGTTTCCGTACCAGTCCTGGAGTTTTAATTAAAATCCCAGGGAGGGTTTTCACCCTTTCAGTAGGACTAGTATCTTTTCCATCTAACCTCTAAATACTTTCTCATAGCTTTCCAGAAGATCATGCTTCTCAGAGTTATGGTTTCCTATGCTGGTCCTGAAGTTGTTGCAAGCAGTAATGAATAATTACAGGGCCAAGTTGCTAGTCCTCTTACCCATATATATTTATATATTTATTAGGGATGGAGTGAAGTATCAGTATATTTTCAGGTATCAGTATCTGTGAATTTGAAAGTCTTAGTATTGGTATCAGTATCGGTATCGCTAAAAATTTTGGTATATGATTGGATAAAGTATCAGTATATTTTCAGGTATTGGGTATTGGTACCGGAAATTTTTTAGGTATTGGTATCTGTAAAAATTTTGGTATCGCTCCATCCCTATATATATATATATATATATATATATATATATATATATATATATATATATATATATATATATATATATATATATATATATATATATATATATATATAAAATTTGGTGGACAAAGGCCAGAACCTTACCAAATTTCATCAGATGGGGAAATGCTGGAAACCTGGTCAAATTCTGCCAGAGTTGGAGGGAAGTCTGAATCATAGCCAGTTAATGGCTGTGGCTCGATACACGGCTTTTGAAATGAAGTGTGCAAGTCAAAGGTAGTTTTGAAAATAGATAAAGGGGTGTATTCCAGATTTTACTAGTTGCATACATATAAAATTGAGCATACCTGTTTGGTCTGTTGTTTGAGAATTGAACACACAAAAGTGGACTATGTAGAAAAGCTTGCAGCTCTAGCCCCCAGTGAAGGAGGTTTGTGAAGTGAGAGTTCAAAAGAGCAGTGCCCATTGTAGTAGAGAAATTATAGAATGAATAACAACAATTTGACTGGAAGAAAGAGACGTGAGAGAATGTTAGAGCACAAATTAAGACAAAAAGCCCAAGACTTTACCTTTTCAAGGGAAGCTGTTTGAGTGGACCATCCCAGATATGTGATGCACGCTTCATACAAGGGAGAACATTCATATAAAGAACAAGCAACTCAGGTGGTGTGAAAAATTTACGAAGGTTCCTCGGAATTTCCAACCACTTGGAAACTTGCTTTGAAAGAAGTTTCTTCTAAGAAAGATAATGAATAAAGAAACACCAAGAAAATTAAAGATGGACAAAGGTTTAAGATGTTTTCAAAGATGTCATAGTTGTGTTGAGTAGAGAGATGGAGGAACTGAATTTTTGAGACATTGAAAACCACCTTATTTTCTCTACCCCAGATTGAAGTAAAAGAAAGATCAGAGGTCAGTTGTTCCAAGGCTATCATTCTTGCATCAAAGAAAGATCAGAGGTCAGTTGTTCCAAAGCTATCATTCTTGCATCAATTAACTGCTGTTGGAAGTGGCATTTTCCAAATTGGAAGGAGTAATGAAGGGTGGAGTCATTATCTTATTAGTGGATGTGATTAAGTAATAGTGGATATATGATTAAGTAATTGAGAGAAGATCTTTAATAAAAACTAGAAGAAGAGTTTATGGCAGATCTCTGAGGGACACCACTATTAATAGATTTAAAGGAAAATTGTGGCTGTCTACAACAACTATAGAATGACTGGAATTAAAATGAGAAGATAAATTCCAAAAGGGGTAAGTTTAAAAATCAAAGATTTGTGTAACATTTAGTCTTTAGATATGTCTAGCATGACACCAAAATATTTACTAAAATGCAGAAGAGTCAGATAGAAGGAAAAAAAACAGCAGTAGAACTTTTTTATGAAAACCGTACTCACTCATTCAAAGTTCATGAAATTTTGAGATTGTATAGATGGGTGAGATAAAAAAAAAATTTTTTTTTTTAAGAACAATGATTTTGACATAAAACATTAGAAAATTTTAAAAATTTTTTTCCAAATGCACAGCTCCAAAACAGTTGGGTATACAAAAAAAAAATTTCTAAATAAAAAATGTGTAACTTGCCAATCTCTGATATTTTGATTTTTTTTATGCAACCATTTTGTTGCTTTGTGTGGGAAGAACATAGAATTAGTTTTTCCCATGCACAGTAACAAAATGGTTGATTATACAAAAAATCCTAAATTTTTTTTTTTTTTTTAACTCCTTAGTTTAATTTGTCAAATATTTTTTTGGACAGACTTTAGAAAAAGTTGCAAAAAAAATCTACCTAAAAAAGGGGGAATTTTTTTTTGTTATCATTTGTTAAATTTATATAAAACATTGAAATATAAAGACTATTCTACCCAAAAAATCCAAAATTGAGAAGTAAGAAGTTTTTCCTAAATATATTTAATTTGAATTACTTTTGAAGATGGTTATTCCCCCTGCCCTACTATATATATATATATATATATATATATATATATATATATATATATATATATATATATATATATATATATATATATATATATATATATATATATATATATATATGGGTCATTCCACATCACTTCAACCGAAATTTGGCAATTTTTTCCGTGACCCCTTTCGATTTTTATGAAAAATGGCACACTAACAGATCTTGTTGAGAAAATATGAATGGCGTTTATTGCAGGTCTCTAGCTCATACGGTTCAGAAGATATGACCTTTGAAACTTTGGTCAAAAATGTCAATTTTCAGAGAGTAGTCCGAGGTCAAAATACAATATCTCGGCTTCTATGGCACTTAGAAGCATCGTGTAAAGACCATTTAAAAGATCTTGAATAGCGGTACAACATTTATTTAG
>SEYY01000752.1:0-2500 GCA_009176605.1 Armadillidium nasatum
AATAAATGTTATTATTATTATTATTAAGTGAATTTTGAATTTACAACTCTAGCCCTCTACTATTACCACTAATATCGTTAATTACCACATTATTATTATTATTATTATTATTATTTTGTGGTAATAGAAGGTGTTAATTCAAAACTTCCTTTATAATAATAATAAAATAATAATTACAATAATGTAAAGTAACCTGTAATTATTAATAACCACCAGTAAATACTGTTAATAAAGTATGTTTCTGTTTATTTATGCAAATTTATAGAATTTACCCTTTTCCCTTTAAACATTTCCCTATTCATGTAACCACTGAGGAGTGGGAGGCCCCTCCTACGTAGACAAACGTTCATGTGTCATGTACTTATTATTCACTTTTACTTATAATTTAACATTGTAAATATAATAATTAATTAAAATAAAACGTGATATATTATAAATATCAATCAATTTAGTAGAGGTGTTAATTCAAAACTTCCTTTATAATATAATAATAATAATAAAATAATAATAATAATAGTAATAATAATAATAATTATAGTATGCATATAATAAAGTTTAAGGTGTTGTACTGTTTTTGTGTATAATTTTTAAATAAAAAATTCTACTCTAAATATTTTCTCTTGAAAGAGTTTTATTTGATTAATATGAAATTAAATGTTATATATTATTAAGTATTAAAAATATTAAATGTAGTAGATATCTATTCATAATAAAAATAAAGTGAAAATACTTGAAATAAAAATGCTAGCGTAATATTTAGTGACTAAAATATTTAATTATTTATCTTAATTTTATAATGTATTATTATTATTTATAAAAAATAAATAAAATAGTCAATTTAATTTGTAGAGAATTAAAATTGTTTTATGTATTTATTTATTTATTTCCTTTAAAGTAAAATATTTTCAATATTTTTAAATAGGTTTTCTCTGCCCATCCTTCGGAAAGAATACATGTTTGGCATTCCGATGCTACACTGCAAAAATTGTCCTAACGAATCGTTGGGACAAGTGGCAAAAAAATATCACAGTAAAATTTTCAATAGAGAAAAGACACGTTAAGCATAAGAAAGTCGCTTCACCGATTTATTTTCTAATAAGAAAATAACTGAAAAAAATTTGTTGGGACTTTTTTGCCATTTGTCCCAACGATTCGATAGGACAATTTTTGCAGTGTATAGGAACTGTTCAACACAGTTAAAAAATTTCCTTAGATTCCACTGGGAATGATTAACTACTTCCCGTTTTAAATTGAAAGTGTCCCTCAGATTAAGCAGAGCACATTTAAGGTTGTATTTATATGATCCTTACTCTCCTGGATAAAATTGTTTAGAAATCATAATAACCATAGTTTAATTAAAGAGTTGGCGCAAACGGAGAAACCGCTAACTTATTAAAAGAAGAAAATAAAGTAATAGCATTTGTTGTAAATTCAGAGAAAGAAAATATAAAAGGGTTAAATAACTGATTCTCTCTGGCAGAGAGAAGAGCATTTAATTTATTTTTTCTCCCTTGTACTAACCCTCATTATCCTAGGTTTAACTTTAACTATTGTACAATGATTATGCCTTTCGGAATTTCAACAAGATTTAGAAACATCTTGATTTTATCCTTATATCTCAAAAATGCAGTCCTTCGACTGACCTTTGACCTTATGTCACTAGAAAGGTCAATATATATAGTATAATATATATAATATAATATATATAATATATTATATATATATATATATATATTATATATGAATTATATATATTAATATATTATATATAATATATATATATATATATATAAAAATGAGGGAAAATATAATAAAATGTATAGCTATGAGTTAGTAATTTAAATTAATGGTTTGTTTTGTAAAGACAAACTGAAAGAACTTCGGAACCAATTCTAAATTTATTTTCGGGGTAAATATATTTTATTTTTTTATTTAATCTTTTTTATTTTATTTATTTCTTTTTATGAAATTGAAAAGATATAAAATATTATCATTAGATTTTGATATCATAAATAATGAATTATAAAAAAAAAGTAAATAATAAAATAATAAAAATAATTAATTTATTTTTCAAGCAGCAATTAGTTATACTAGACCAGAATGCACATGTTCTAATATTTTACATATTAGTTATAAAAGACATTTGCATAAATTAACGTAGGAGTTAAAATTTTGACATGAAAATTTCCCTCCCCCCCCCCAAAAAAAAAAAAAAAAAAAAAAAAAAAAAAAAAAAAAAAAAAAAAAAAAAAAAAAAATTATTTTTTGTAATTTTTATCAACTTCATTCAATTCTGCCGTCAAAGTTAACTAAAATTTAAACTTAAACAGATTTTTTTTTCCCCTCAAATTTTACCATTTTTCATTTTTATGTTACAAGAAGACTGTCCCCATAATAGCCAAAGAGGCAAGACAAAAAGGACAATATTTCAGTGTCTGTCCTCAAAATAAATTTTTTTTATTTTTTGTTTCCTGTTTTTCTAAGATATATATATATATAT
>SEYY01000752.1:10000-22500 GCA_009176605.1 Armadillidium nasatum
AAAAAAAAAAAAAAAAAAAAAAAAAAAAAAAAAAAAAATTTCAGTCAAAATAAACCAGAAATTCAAATTTTTGAAAAGACTTTTTATTAAACATTGTCAATCGCTAAAAAAATTTTAATTTATCCTTGTAACATTTATCAATAACTCGAAAATATTTTCTTATCTCTAAGAACCAATTAAATAAACTAGAAAAATCACAACCAACTTTAACCTTAAACAATATATACTTCAATATCATGAAAATATGCCGGTTAACTTTTGCTTTGTTGATTTTACCTATTATTATTATTATTGGTGTGCTAATTGTAACTGTTATCACAATATAAATATATATACAGTAGGCCAAATGGATAGGGAGATTTATAGACGAAACGGGGATAAGCCCTTTTGCATTTGAGTTTAAATTCAAACTTCAACGACTATTTTCTAATGAAATTCGTCGTAGAAAGTTGCCTATTTTAAACATATAAGTTACCACGTCGTTAATTAATATTAAATAATATTGTTTTTCCTAAAAAAAAATTTTATCAAGAAAAAATAAATACAAATATAAAAATATTTATGATCAAAATAAGCCTTTGTTATTTACGAAGCCATTTTAAATTTATTTTACTACTTTTTGGCGGCAATAATATGGATTCCTGATTGTTCTAAATTTATAACATTGATCTGAATTACTAAGTAATACTTTTACTATGCTGTTATTGTGAAATATATTATTATGATATTTTTTTAATATTTATATCATTATATTTACTATAATTTACTATTACTGTTATTATTCTTTTTATAAATATTACTATTACCATCTCATTGATATAATCATTATTAATTATTAATAAATATTAATATTATTATTAAATATATATATATAATATAATATATATATATATATATATATATATATATATATATATATATATATATATATATATATATATATATATATATATATATATATATATATATATATATATATATATATATATATATATATATATATATATATATATATATATATATATATATATATATATATATATATATATATATATATATATATATATATATATATATATATATATATATATATATATATATAGGGATGGACGATTATGGATTTTTTTTGACGATGACGATTGTAGATTTGATGAAATTGAAAAAGCATATTTTCAAAAATTTTCATTATTTTAATATAATTAATAATTTTATAATAAAGAATTAAATTATCTTTTCTTTATTCTTTATTCAAATGTGTAAATACATGTAATTTTAATATATAGCGTATTAGTGTCATCAGAATATCGATTTTAAAAATTTAATACGTAAAAAATATGGAGAGACATACAATACTGTAGTACTTTAAATTGAGGGATTTTAAATTGCAATGCAGAAACAATCTTTTCTCCAATTTCTGGGCCCTCTGGGGGTATTTTGATTTCGTCTTGAAGTGTCCCCCACTACTAAACAGCATTAATTGGGACAATGCATATCTTCAATCAAAATCTACATCAAGCCTTGCTTCGATATTTTGATTTGATGTAATAAGCAAATATAAAAAAAACTAGATTAAACAGAGGTAACTGAAGGAAAACTACACCAACAGCCTCGCAGTTTCCATAGAACTTGTGCTTACATAGGTAGATAGCTCAACCAAAAGACGACAATAATAATATTTGGAAATTTTGTCCTTTCTTGGGAATCACATTTAAGCTCGATAGAATGCTCTCTTGAAGGGAATCTGGGAGTATGTCCACACTGAAGTCGAATATATCTCTTGACAATTTCAAATTGTGAATTTTCCGAAGATATATTTGGAAAACTCCTTCTTAATTCGTCCTTCAGGGATACCATATGTTGTGTATTTGCGATCTTCACTTCATTCTTAAAATTTTTTTTATAGCTTTTTTTTTTTTCAGAGTTTAGCACACCTTTGAAATTCTCTCACTCTTCTCTAGGAGGGCTCATCCCCTAGACTAAGAACCCCTGTAACAGAAGAAGGTAGAGCAGAGATATTTATAAGCCAAAATATGTAAAATTGACGATGACGATTGAGAAAAAATATGCCGATGACGATTAATCATTCCATCACTAATATATATATATATATATATATATTATATATATATATATATATATATATATATATATATATATATATATATATATATATATATATATATATATATATATATATATATAATATATAATCCAATGAAAGGATAAAAGTGTGTGTGTGTGTGTACGTGCGTTGATGGGGGGGGGGGGGGGAGTTGTATTTGAAGGCCTGCTGAACTTGACTTCATCCAACAGTCAGCTACACGTCAAATTAATGCATACATAATGTAAGGCAGCGTTTCTCAGCTTTTTAAGCCTCGCGACTTCCCAAAAATCCAAAACATAAAGTTAATAATCTCAAGACTCCTTAATTATTTCTTATGCCATGAAGGTGTCAAATTCAAAGTTGCATAATAGAATATTTATCGTATGACTGATTAATAAATGTTATGCCAAGAAGGTGTCCAATTCGAAAATGCAGATTGGAATATTTATTGTATGGCTGATTAATAAATGTTATACCAAGCAGGTGTCAAATTCAAAAGCGCAGATTGGGATATTTATCGTATGACTGATTAATAAATGTTATGCTAAGCAGGTGTCCAATTCAAAAGTGCAGACTGGAATATTTATTGTATAACTGATAAATAAATATTATGAGAAGCAGGTGTCAAATTCAAAAGTGCAGATTGGTATATTTATCGTACGACTGATTAATAAAATTAAATTATTCAAGATAATTATTTCATAAAAAAGTTCTAATTTAAGTTTTTAAATATTCATTCGAAAAATATTTATAAAAAGTAACGAATTTCATGTTGTTTACCCATTATTTACAGTTTATGTAAACAATGATTATGAATGAGGATGAAATTTTTTTTTTTTTGTACACTTGTTTTATTTTCTGACTACTTTCATCCCCTTCGTCCACCCCTCTGGTAAGGGTCGTGACCCCAGGTTGAAAAATCACTTGATCTAAAGAAATACCATTTTATCCTTTTATAATTGAATAAAAAAGGTTGAGTCGACCTTTAAAAAGAATCTGAGAATCAATCCCTAGACCTAATCAGTTTTTCCAAGTGAAATTAATGGAAGAGGAAAGAAAATTTTCACAGGAGTTGGACAATTCAATACTCGTCTTGATCTCTTCTTAAAACGAAAGTTCATTACAACAATAAAAGGAAAACAGTAAAAGAAAGTGTATTGAAATTGTAATTGAAAATGTCTTCTTCAGTTAAGAGTTAATAGAGCTTCAAATCATTTCTCATGAAAGGGACTTATTGAAAAGGATAAAAGATGAAATCTTATAAGAAACACGAGGAGAGAGAGAGAGAGAGAGAGAGAGAGAGAGAGAGAGAGAAGAGAGAGAGAGAGAGAGAGAGAGAGAGAGAGAGAGAGAGAGAGAGAGAGAGAGAGAGAGAAGAGAGAGAAGAGAGAGAGAAGAGAGAGAAGGAAAAAGAGAGAGGAGAGAGAGAGAGAGAGAGAGAGAGAGAGAGAGAGAGAGAGAGAGAGAGAGAGAGAGAGAGAGAGAGAGAGAGAGAGAGAGAGAGAGAGAGAGAGAGAGAGAGAGAGAGAGAGAGAGAGAGAGAGAGAGAGAGAGAGAGAGAGAGAGAGAGAGAGAGAGAGAGAGAGAGAGAGAAGAGAGAGAGAGAGAGAGAGAGAGAGAGAGAGAGAGAGAGAGAGAGAGAGAGAGAGAGAGAGAGAGAGAGAGAGAGAGAGAGAGATCTTTTGCAATTAAATTTTAAACTGTAATGACAGTTCGGGAAATGAAAAAAATAAAAAAAATAAATGAATAATTTCAGAAGCATTAAATAGAGATGATGATTATCATTATATTATTATTATTATTTTTATTAGTAATAAAAGATAATGAAAATAAAATAATAATTTAATAATAATAATGATAATAATATAATAATGAAAATAATAATAATAAATAATATAATGAAAATATAATAATAATAATAATATTTTTCGCTTAATTAATTTTTTAAAAAAAAAAATTTTAATTTAAATAAAAAAAAAAAAAAAAAAAAAAAAAAAATTTGTTAAAAAAATTAAATAAAAAAATAAATTAATGCAATTATATATATATATATATATATATATATATATATATATATATATATATATATATATATATATATATATATATATATATATATATATATATATATATATATATATATATATATATATATATATATATAGTATAAAAACTGTATCAGTATTTATTTATTTTATCACTATATTTGTTCATCAGTCTCAATCTGGGCATTGAAGGAATAGTTCAAATTTTGACCGCCAGTTCAAAAAAAAGTTCATTTTCATTAGAAAGAAAAAGCAAGTACAAACTTCTTATACGAATTCTGAAGAATAAACATGTTCTCTCTCATAATATAAAATTTATAATTTATATTCCGGTGTACTTGTGAATCATCGTATTTCATCTTGTTGCTCTAAAAGCGAATAACTTATCTTCCAAAGATCGAGACGCAATTTGTCTCCTTCTGAGGAAAACACTAGATCAAATTCGTCCGTAATTAAAGTTACCTTAACATCGTCTCTCATTTGTTATAAAAGTTTGGACGTACACGTACGAAGGAACTTTCTTCCAACTATGACGGAGAAGGGAATTTTCTCCAAACATTTAAATCTTCAAAAATACAGCTACTGAAGCTTAAACGTTAAGATCAGTTTCTGTTCCAGTTCTTTCGAGGTGTACGGCCATTTTGAGACTTATTATTATTATTATTATTATTATTATTATTATTATTATTATTTATATTTCGCGGTGTATGATAGAAATTAACATTGGTATTTTGCACTGCCCTTTGTGAGGGTTAGGTTGACAAATTCCCTAATTTTCTATAATAATATATATATATATATTATTATATATATATATATATATATATATATATATATATATATATATATATATATATATATATATATATATATATATATATATATATATATATATATATATATATATATATATATATAAACTCCAGAAACTCTAGCGAACTTATATTTCATCCCAGAATCGTGCAAAATATATCCTTCGTAACACTAAAACCTCCTTTCCCCATGGAAAATGCAATAATCTTTCTGGTTCCTCTTCTTTACGTTCTTTCTGGCATTTTGCAAAAAAAGTCAACTCTAACTTTGCTTCTTCCTCTTTCCCTCCTTTAGTATCTTCCGACGGCACAACTGCTGTTTTACCTTCTCCTAAAGCTGAACTCTTCGCTCAGACTTTTGCCTCTAATTCAACCTTAGACGATTCCGGAGCTACACCTCCTCCTTCAACCCCTTCCAACTCATTTATGCCTAAAATTAGAATTTCTTCTAAAAACGCCATTTCTGCTCTCTCTGAGCTTAATACTAAGAAGGCGTATGGTCCCGATGGTATTCCTCCTCTGGATCTCAAAACTTGTGCTTCCGAGCTTGCACCCTAATTTGGTAAACTATTTCGTCTATGTCTTTCTACTTCAACCTTTCCTTCTTTCTGGAAACGTGCTCTTATTCAGCCTGTGCCGAAGAAAGGGGACCTCACTCAACCCTCTAACTACCGACCCATTTCTTTGACCTCCGTTCTCTCTAAAGTTTTCGAATCTATCCTTAACAGGAAGATTTGGAAACATCTCTATTCTTCTAATCTTATCTCTGATCGCCAGTATGGCTTTCGTAAGAAACGCTCTACTGGTGATTTTCTTTCCCTTCTCTCTGACTCTTAGTCCTCAGCTCTTCAGCATTTTGTGAATCCTTTGCTTCCCTGGACATATGGAAAGACCTCGATAGAGTTTGGTACAAAGCTTTGATTTCTAAACTTCCCACTTTCGGTCTCTATCCTTCTCTCTGTGATCTTCTCTCTAACTTCCTTTCCGGCCGTTCTATAGCAGCTTTTGCAGACGGTCGCCGTTCTTCCTTTAAATCTATTAATAGTGGTGTTCCTCAGGGTTCTGTCCTATCCCCAACACTTTTTCTGCTTTTCATTAATGGCCTTCTCTCTATTACCTTACCTTTTCTCCTATCCACTTCTATAATGATGACTCCACCATTCATTACTCTTTCCAGTTTGAAAGACGTCCATCCCAACAGCAGTTGATAGACTCGAGAAGGGTAGCCTTGGAGCAACTAACCTCTGATCTTTCACGTAGTTCAAATTGGGGAAGAGAAAATATGGCTATTTTCAATGACTCAAAAACTCAGTTCCTCCATCTCTCCACGCGACACAATCTTCCACACAACTATGATATCTTCTTCGAAAACACACAACTCAAACCTTCATCTGTTCTTAATATTCTTGGTGTATCCTTTTCTCGTGATCTTTCTTGGAAAGATCACATTACTTCTCTTTCTAAACAAGTTCTGAGGCGCCTTCAGAATTACTTTACGCCACCCCAGTTGCTTGCTCTCAATAGGGGTTTTGTTCGCCCCTGTAAGGAGTATGCTTAAAACATCTTGGGTGGTTCCACTCATACAGCTCTTCTTGAGAAGGAGTCTATGGTTGTTTCGCCTCATCAACTCTCCTGCTCTTACTAACTCTCCCCAATCCTTTTCTGCCTGCCGAATTTTTCCATCACTCTCTCAATACTATTGCTATTACAACTTACACTGCTCTTCTGAACTCTCGTAGCATACCTCCTCTGAGAAGAGCTCGTGCGACACGCCTTTCTACACAGTCTCATCCTTTCTCTGGCCAACTCTCTGAACCCAGACTTAACCGCTATGCTGAATCTTACATATACTCTATTGGTAAAGTCTGGAACAAACTCCCTTTATCTGTTTTCCCAACTTCCTTTGACTTGCATACTTCAAACGCCGTGTAAATGGGCATGTCGACCTCTATCGATCAAGATAGGTTCTTTCACAATTCAACTCCGGTGGAATTTAGTAGTCTCCTGCCTTTGCCCACCGGAGGATATATATATATATATATATATATATATATATATATATATATATATATATATATATATATATATATATATATATATATATATATATATATATATATATATATATATATATATATATATATATATTATATATATATATATATATATATATATATATATATATATATATATTATATAATAATATATATATATATATATATATATATAATATATATATATATATATATATATATATATATATATATATATATATATATATATATATATATATATATATATATATATATATATTATATATATATATATATATATATTATATAAAAGGGTGGAACTATCGTTATTACAACCATAGTATAAATAATATTTTTATACTTTATATATTTATACTATGTTACAACTGACAATGTTATTCTGAAATCTGCAGTCGCATACAGCATGGTTTGAGAAGAACCTTTGTGACTCGTCTTTCCGCATAGTATCATCGCTACTCTGTTCAGTTCTCTCACTATAGACTTAATTATTTTGCTCATTCTTGCTTGGACTCTTTTCGTTATGTCGGCCTATTATCTGGATTTGGAAATGGTTTGGCTTCCCCAACTCTGGTGGATTTATGTAAGATACTGGTCTTTCTCCACCTGAGTTCCTAACTATATATATATATATATATATATATATATATATATATATATATATATATATATATATATATATATATATATATATATATATATATATATATATATATATATATATATATATATATACTACCCCAGCAAAATTAACACACCAATATCAATTTAGGTTGTACTATAAAAAATTTAAGGATAGTTTACTAAATAATTGTAATGGGGTGTAGAATATATTTTTAAAAAATGTGCATACAACACAAATCACCTTTTAATTGCTGTATCTACATAATAAGATAGCTGAATGATGTCATAGATGCCAAACCAGAGAAATGGCAAACTAGAAGTAATGAGATACTATCGTTATTACTAATCCTTTTCAAAACTTTGATTCTTGACGTATTCTTATAGTAGGAAGATAAATATTGGACAGTAGGTGGATTTTAACCCTTGAAGACTATGTTGAAATTGTAACTTTTGAAGGTGAAATGTATGAACACCAGCTAACTTGAGAGAAGGTTTTGGTGTGTCACATACAACCATTAGAGATACAGAGACAAACAACCATAGAGAGACAAACAACCATAACAGGAGACGCAGTGGAAGACCATTTTATAAAGCTAAGGACGATTCGGGACCGCTTTATTCCTTGCAAAAGTCCTTCAGATACAGTCAGAGGATGTTCATGGAGATCAGGGTAAATACAGATACCATTAGACGGCTGTTTACTGAACGAAATTATTACTCTCGAAAGCCAGAAACCTGAAAACTACTACCTGTGAGATATCTCGAAAAGCAAGATATCATTTTTATATGAAACGAGTCAATTTACCCATTATTCAATAACTTAGGAAAAAATCTTATTTAAAGACAAGTCTGGATTTTGTCTCTGCAGCTCGGATCGATATTCTTGAGTGTATCGACGGTCAAATGAAAGATACTTTGCATAAACACTTTACACAGAACATTATATGGAGGAAGATCAGATTCGGAGTGGGACAGAGTTTCTTGGCCTGCGCGTACATAACTTTAAAGTATTGATGGTGGTCGTTTAAATGCAAAACATTACATTTAATATCATGAATCCATATACCAAGGTCAATTTGCACCTTATATAGGTGATGGGTTTATTCAAATGCAGGATAAGGCCATGTCCATGAATATTTGAATGATATAAGTTACACATTTATATATATATATATATATATATATATATATATATATATATATATATATATATATATATATATATATATATATATATATATATATATATATATATATATATATATATATATAATACAGAACAAATCTCAATCCGACAGAATATGTTTGTGACATAATAGGACGAGGAATAAGAAAACACCACCCAACATTACCTATACTGAATCCTTTCCAGCAAGTTCTTTTCCGTGGATGGGAAAACATTCTACAAGATATCATACGTCTTCTAATTTCGAACAAGTTGTTAATTTGTAGCAGGAGCGGACATACACTTTATTAGGGAACATTAAAATAGGGTATGATTAGAAGAATGATTTTCTATATAGCATTGTTTATTTGCTGTATCTCTTTTATTGGCTCAATTTTCGAGAATTGTTGGATAATTGTTTACATTTTCAAAGAGACAAAACATTTTTACCATGACCGTTAAGCACCATTTATATAACCCAGAAAACATCGGATCATATATATATATATATATATATATATATATATATATATATATATATATATATATATATATATATATATATATATATATATATATATATATATATATAATATATATATATATATATATATGTCATCTTACCGGAAGATTGTGAATTGACACATCTGTAGCACCTGCAGGATATACAATATTTTCTTATAGTTTCCTGAAAGAAATATTAATAATAGAGAATAAGATCAAAAAAAAGATATCATTAAAAATAAAATTTTAATTTAAAATTTTTAATTAATTTAAAATAATAATTTGAGAATTGAAGAGGGTATTTTAATTAACTCTTTTTATTTCAATATATTTCTTTGTTTATGTTCTTATATATAACTTTTCAATATTGTTCAATTATATATATATATATATATATATATATATATATATATATATATATATATATATATATATATATATATATATATATATATATATATATATATATATATATATATATATATATATATATATATATATATATATATTAGAGTGGGTTAAAACATACATTTTTTAAAAAAAATTGGTAAAACAACGCTATGCACAGGCGTTAGTATCACGACGGTCTGATACTGTATGCAAAATTTTAAAGTTGTGCGACGCCCTCTACCCCTCGCACACATTACTTCACTTTTACGTTATTGCCGATTCTAAAATCATTCTCAAAGTGTCAAAGTATTTCATATGTAATTAACACCTGAGCTTCTAATTAGCTATGAAAGACATACAACATATTCACACACACACACACACATACACGTCCATATTTACAAATGAGGTTCCACAAAACAGACGAAAGGATGAGTTTGAAAGTGAGGTAATATCATATGACAAGATGTTTGTTATTTGCACATGCAATTGTTATGACAAAAAACTGAAAAGAAGTCATTGTAGATGCAAAATTAGAATACCTATTATTGAATGGGAATCCTTTGTAGTCAAAAACAAAGGAAAAATCAACTTGGGACAACTGATAAAGCAGTAACAGGTGCGAGAAGAAGGACGCAAGAAAAATTGGAAAGGTTAAATATTGAATCTATTGTTAGTCTCAGCAGAGGTACGGGTTGTAGTAGCAGCAGTGTAGTACCCAAGCAGTAGAAATTTGTGAACCTTCAACCATCACAGGATTAAACTTTGATATAATGAAAGAAGAAACATTGGACATAGAGGAAAGTAGAAATAATGAAAAATTTCTTCCAGAATTTGAACTTAGAGAAAATTCTCAGAATAGATTTGTGTATAAACATTTAGCGATAACAGCTGACAGGTTTCGTGTAAGCTATAGGGCCACTGCTGCTATAGTGAATGCAGCAATAAAGGATATGGGAATATTGAATGAAAGTAATATGTTGGATAGGAAAAAGTTGAAAGAGAGGGAAGAAACGTGCTAGCAAAAAGAATGCCATTAGAATAAAATTAGGAAACACACAAATTGAATGCATTGGGTTTGAAGGCAAAAAAGATCAAACTAAAAGAAAATATGGAACTGAATTGGAAGAACATAATGTTATTATAAAAGAACCAGATAATATTTACATAACTCATGTTACACCAGATTCTTCCAAGGACCGATGCATTACTGATGAAATAATAACTTTCTTAATTGATTCTAAAAGCGAGATTTCCCTTAAAGCTATTCTTTGCGATGAGACTCTAGTTAACACTGGAAGAGTTGGTGGAGTTTTGAGACTGATTGAAATATATTTGGAAAGACCGATACAGTGGTTAATTTGCCCCTTACATGTAAATTGATGGAGGAACATCAGGATCCAAAACTTTTAAGGGTACCATTGGAAATAAAATTGAAGATGTAAATAAGCTAGAGATAGTTGATTTTGAATTTGTAAAGAGCAACTTTGAAAAAATCCCCGAAGATATCGTTAAGTAAATTAGCACTGACCAAAAATATTTGTATGAAATGTGTATTAATATAAAATCAGGGAATATATCGCCATCATTAGCCAAGAAATCTCCAGGCACCCATTCATCATGCCAGATGGATAACAAAAGCAAACAGGATTTTACAATTATACGTTTCCAAAAAACATCCATGCAAAGCTCTTCAAAAGCTAGTAAATATAATAATAAAAGTTCACTCACCAGGGTGGTTTGGATAAAGTCACATCCAAAGGCATGTAATTTTTGGTACCTGATGTGCCTAATTAAAGACGTGGACAAAAAAACATGCTGTGATTATGGAGCATGCACTAAGAAACAACTCGTACTTTGCTCATACTGCATGAGAATGCGTTACTTGCAATGTTAGAGGACACAACAAAAGAGAGTCTTAGGTGTTCGACGAATTATTTAAGCAAGAGCAAGGAATTCCTATGCAAGAGTTTTTTAACTAATTGACTAAACACTAAACTTTTATGCAGATGATTATTCAAAAATGATTGATTGGGAAAAGAAAACAGTCAACCAGCCACCTGTTTTAAAGGATTTAATAATTGACGAGATAAAACAACTTGTAAATAAGCCAATTAACACTGTTTTATTTCCATGCAACAGCCAGGGTGTAGACTGTAGAGCATACAGTAAATATAGATACATAAGTGTCACAAAGTTAGAACTAAATATGAAAACAGAGATGAGTATATTTTGAATGCAATATATTCTGGGAAAGAACTTAATTAATTCGACGGCATAAAACACTGGTCCCAATAACTATTGTCGATTTATAAAAAGGTTATTTTTTGAAATTTAAAAATTTATATTTTCTTTGACATTTTAATTATAATCATATATATATATATATATATATATATATATATATATATATATATATATATATATATATATATATATATATATATATATATATATATATATATATATATATATATAGTCTAAAGTAAAAAAAAAGGGATGAAATTTATAAGTATTGTTGATTTGTTTATCATTTTCCCTTAAAGTTGAAGGGATAGAGGTTTGTGAAGGGTATTTATGTGTATGTCTTTGATGTGTGCGTATGTAAGAAATGTCTTATACCTTATTATCAGCCTCTGAGCTAATGTTAAAAGAAAGAATACATTGTTAATTTTTCTAATTTTTCAGGAGGGGGGAATGTTGTTCGAAGGATAGGGGCGGGGGGGCAAATAACCATATAATTTGACATTTAATGTTACATCATCATCCTGACGTCCGTGCACAACGTGGTTTTTGGAAAAAAAA
>SEYY01000752.1:25000-40000 GCA_009176605.1 Armadillidium nasatum
TATATATATATATATATATATATATATATATATATATATATATATATATATATATATATATATATATATATATATATATATATATATATATATATATATATATATATATATATATATATATATATATATATATATATATATATATATATATATATATATATATATATATATATATATATATTATATATATATATATATATATATATATATATATATATATATATATATATATATATATATATATAATTTTTTATTTTTTTTAAAGAAGTAGAAAATAAATAAGAATTAAATGGGCTTGCATTGTTGTTGGATTGGATGATTTATGAAACAAGATTTCGTAAATTATCCAACAGGAATTAATTAATGTTCAAAATATTGCTTTGGAGCGACTGACTATTATTCTTTCTCTAACGCTTAATTTCATGAGAGGAAGTACAGTCGCCTTTAATGGCACATAAATTCAATTATTTCGTTCATGTAACTCAATTATGTTGAGCTTCAACTTCATTATCTTCGAAAAACACAACCAAATCCTACCTCGTCCTTAACATTGTTGGTGTCACATTTCTTGAAAGGATCGCAAGCTTATAAAAGGGTATAAATTTCAAGGAATTTTCATAACCTCTCCACATCGAAAACTACAGTTTTTGTCTTCGTATAAAGGAAAGTCTTTCGCACATTCATCTTATAAATGGAGTGGTTCCGCACATACAGCTATTCTTCCACTCTCACCCACTCTCTTTTTCAATTTCTCTCCATACTCATCCACTTCTTTCATTACTCATCTTACATTACTGCTATTACAGAGAACATACATTCATTGAAGAGAACACATATGACTTGTCGTTCTGCAAAGTCTCTCATTCTCTGCTCCATACTTTAATGTACTTTACTGATCAAATCTGGAACCCTTGTTTCTATTTTCCACAATTTCGTTTAATTTAAATTTTCAAACGCCTTGTACTGGGACATATCGGCCATTAAATTGGGACCGTTATTAATTTTACACGTTGAGTTATATTGAGACTTTTAGCCTTCTTTACCAGTATATATATATATATATATATATATATATATATATATATATATATATATATATATATATATATATATATATATATATATATATATATATATATATATATATATATATATATATATATATATATATATATATATATATATATATATATATATATATATATATATATATATATATATATATATATATATATATATATATATATATATATATATAACGCCAAATTCAAGTTGACAATTGAAAACGAACATACACTTCAAATTTAATTTGAATAATTTTGCATTTAGACGCAACTGTTATTTTATTGGACGCGAAACGCAAATATTTAGTCAAACTGATTTGATAAAGAGATAACAAATAGTATTTATGACATATTGTATTTACTCCCAGTGCATATATATATATATATATTATATATATATATATATATATATATATATATATATATATATATATATATATATATATATATATATATATATATATATATATATATATATATATATATATATATATATATATATATATATATATATAAAAGAGAGAGAGAGAGAGAGAGAGGTTATTTTGGTTAAAATTAATGACATCGATTTAGTATTTTTGTTTATTTTTATTTTTTTAAGCTTTATTAAATAATAATTTTTATATCCTCGTATGTGGGCAAAATTATAGTATAAATAATTTCTTTTATGTTTATTTTCTATTTAGGCATTATATATATATATATATATATATATATATATATATATATATATATATATATATAATATATATATATTATATATATATATATATATATATATATATATATATATTTATATATATATATACAGAAGAGCAAAATTAACGCACCACTGGAACAAACGTCAATAGGACGATACTGAAACATACAAAAAGGGTAGTAACATTGTTAATATACAGCACATGGTTATACATAATGGGGATAATGTGGTGCCCCATCGTGGGAGCCCCTGAGACACCGTGGCATATAAGTAGGGTGCAGTACAAACCTGCAGGGTGTATGTGCATGCCACCTGCTCCGGACCGTCAGTACCTTGTGTGGCCTCCCCTTGCACGTATGGCAGCTAAACACCGTTGATGAATGCTGGTGATGAGGTCCTGGATGGTTTCCTGTGGCAATTCCTCCCATAGGCGTACAACCATTTGTCGCAGGTCGTTAAGGCTGTGTTGCTGGTGCTGTAGCCGTTGGAGCTGCCTTTTCAGTGTGTCCCACAGATGCTCGATGGGGTTTAGGTCGGAACTGTACGCGGGCCAGTTCAATGTTCGAATCCCTATCGTGTTGAGGTAATCACCAACACATCTGGCTACGTGCGGTCTCGCGTTATCCTGTATGAGGACGAAGGCTTCACCGATGTAGGGGCCAAATGGTAACACGTACGGTTCGAGTATGTCCGTTATATATCGTTGCCCGGCGGTTAGGTACCCTTCATCGAAGACGTGCAACTCCGTGCGGGCATGGAAAGATATACCACCCCAAACCATAACAGACCCACCACCGAAGGGGAGTATCTCTTGCATTGTGCATGCCGCATAGGCTCATGACGCCTCCGATAAATCCTGGAACGTTCCGTCGGAGATGTGCAGATTTAATCGGCACTCGTCCTTAAATATGATACTCACCCAATCCTAGGGCCGCCAAAGCAAGTGGTGTTGTGAGAAAGTCGTCCTTGCTCTTCGGTGCTCCCTGGTGAGCGGGAGCCCTCTTGCCGGCCTCCGTGGGTGCTATCCATGTTCCGCGAGGCGACGTCGAATGGTATTCGTGCTAACAAGGGTCCGATGGATAGCCTGCAGCTCAGCACGATGGTCACGTGGTGTTGCATGTACATCGCGAGCTGCCATTAACTGTATATATCTGTCCTCTACGGCCAGGCCGCCTGGTGTGAGCATGTGTCAACTCGTACCTCTGTAGATCTCTTCCGATGGTTGTATGGGGGACTCCGAACTGTTGGCCCAGTTGGCTTTGGCTGTACCCTTCAGCTGCCAGTGTTGTGATTTCTACACAGTCGTCGAATGTCAAACTCCGTTGTAACCTCTCTATATTACATGCATAAACATTAAAGGGTGAATACTCTCGATGCTCGGCATACCCGTGACGTTACCCCTACAACCACGTGACTCCGAATTTGACTGGTTTGCCCTTTTACCGTATTTCGTTAATATCGCACTTACGCTCTGCCCATCGATGCTAAACTGCATTATTTGGGTAGGTATGGGCACGCACCTCCACACACAGGCTCTCCCATTACCCTACAATGTCGTCGGAGACCTCTCAACTGTATAATATATATATATTATATATATATATATATATATATATATATATATATATATATATATATATATATATATATATATATATATATATATATATTATAATATATATATATATTAATAGTGCTAAAAATTAAACACGCCCTTTATTATATTTATTTAGATTTTATTAATAAAAACTAAACATATATATATATATATATATATATATATATATATATATATATATATATATATATATATATATATATATATATATATATATATATATATATATATATATATATATATATAAACAGTGGGTGAACATCATTAAAACAGAAAAGTTAGCTTCGTTATTACTTGTCCGCTAACTCAAAAGTGCGTTTGATAACACTAAACTAAAAAACCGATAATGCAACAAACGATAAATATTAACAGCTGACTTTCATTATTTGAATTCAGATTCAATGTTTTATTGAATGATTTTCTTGAGTTGGAAGGCGACGGTAATTCCAGAAGGCAGAGTCTCTACGGGAATACTACGCGGACAAGCAATGTTAAACGATGGATTATTTGTTTTAATTGAAGGGAATAAATACAGAATTTAAGTCTCCATGCCAGAGAGAATCACCTCGGTTTTACGTTCACCACACACAGATGGGTCCCTTCCACTGAAGCTATAATTATTCCAAGGGAAATTAATGTAGTTCAACCTTATGTATAACGTGTTAGTGTCATAGAAATGCCAAAAAGGATTCATCGCCATAGACAAGGTCCTTTCCCAATGAAGACTTGGGAAGAACAGGAAAGAGAGGTAAAGTGATTGGAGAATCCCTGAGGTGGAAAGAGTTGAGTTTTAACAAAATAAGAAGGATTAGAAGTGAATTATTCAAGACCACTATGGGAATACCAGTTGGGAACTACACCATCTGCATAAGGCTATTCAAGAAAGAGAAATAGTATGTATGTATATATTATATATATATATATATATATATATATATATATATATATATATATATATATATATATATATATATATATATATATATATATATATATATATATATATATATATATATATAAAGTGACATACAGAATCGTTATTTTAAAGTTTTACTTCTCGCATTCCATTTAAAATTCGTGTTGAAATATTTTTTAATTTTCAACTTTGTTGGTCTTGTCTGTTTTTTTTTCGTTTTTTTTTTATATTAAATTGTGGATAGTGGAAAGAAGCTCTTGTGAATACATTTGAGTTTTCTTTTTTCCCATTCGTGGTTCTTTGAGTGTTTGCCCATTTGAAACAGTTCAACAGGAGAGGAATTTGTATTTTAGAAAAGGTGAAGTATATATATATATAATATATATATATATATATATATATATATATATATAATATATATAATATATATATATATATATATATATATATATATATATATTATATATATATATATATATATATATTATATTAAGTATATAAAGTTTTCATTAAAAAACTAATTTTTAAAATTCTGTAATAAATAATAAATTTTTATATTCAATTTTAAGTAGGAAGACAAAAATAAATAAATAAATAAATTAAAAATAAAAAAAAAAAGTTTAAACAAGTCGACCATTGACGACCAGATTTCGGGTATTTCCCCAACTCTTTTGGTAATTGGCAGGACTCATACTTTTGCTCACTAGAGGAGATGATAATAATAATAATAATAATAATAATAATAATAATAATAATAATAATTCCAATGAGTCTATATAAATTAATAGATATAGTAAAAGGACATGTCACATTCACATCGCTAGCAGGATAAACTAATTCACAATCCCTGTATAGTATTATAAAAGTATATGCAATTTATTTACCCGAAAATATCAAAAGTATTTAAAAGGTAATAAGTTTTAATATTTCCTTATCATCGATTATTCTGTTTGTTTTTTCTTCAAATAAAAGTGTGATACGAGGGTTTAAAGTTAGGTTAGGTTAGGTTTTCAGGTTTTTCAGGTTTTTCATGATTTTTTTTTTTTTTTTTTTTTTTTTGTAATAATTTTTATAATATATATATATATATATATATATATATATATATATATATATATATATATATATATATATATATATATATATATATATATATATATATATATATATATATATATTATTTTTTATGTCTCCTCCGGTGGGCAAAGGCCAGGAGGCCTACCAAATTCCACCGGAGTTGGGAAAGGTCTATAATCATGGTCGATGGTGGCCGACGTGTCCAGACACACGGCGTTTGAAAGTATGCAAGTCAAAGGAAGTTGGGAAAAACAGATAAAGGAGTGTGTTCCAGACTTTACCAGTAGAGTATATGTAAGACTGAGCATAGCGGTTAAGTCTGGGGTCGGAGAGTTGGACAGAGAAAGGATGAGAATGTGTAGAAAGGCGTGTCGCACGAGCTCTTCTCAATGGAGGAGGTATGCAACGAGAGAGTTCAGAAGAGCAGTGTCCTGTTGTAATAGCGATAGTAAAGAGAGAGTGACGCAACAATTCGACGGGAAAGAAGAGATTGAAGAGAGTTAGTAAGAGCAGGAGAGTTGATGAGACGAAATGCCCTTGACTCCACCTTCTCTAAGAGAGCTGTATGTGTGGAACCACCCCAGATGTGCGAAGCATACTCCATACAGGGACGAACAACACCCCTATACAGAGCAAGCAACTGGGGTGGCGTGAAGTAATTCTGAAGGCGCCTCAGAACACCCAACCTCTTAGAAGCTTGTTTAGAAAGAGAAAGTAATGTGATCTTTCCAAGAAAGATCACGAGAAAAAGAAACACCAAGAATATTAAGGACAGATGAAGGTTTGAGTTGTGTGTTTTCGAAGAAGATATCATAGTTGTGTGGAAGATTGTGTCGAGTGGAGAGATGGAGGAACTGAGTTTTTGAGGCATTGAAAACAACCATGTTTTCTCTGCCCCAATTTGAAATACGGAAAGATCAGAGGTTAGTTGTTCCAAGGCTACCCTTCTCGAGTCTATCAACTGCTGTTGGGTGGGACGTTTTTCAAAATGGAAGGAATAATGAAGGGTGGAGTCATCAGCATAGGAGTGGATAGGAGATGAGGTGATGGAGAGAAGGTCATTAATGAAGAGTAGAAAAAGTGTTGGTGATAGGACAGAACCCTGAGGAACACCACTGTTAATAGATTTAAAGGAATGAACGGTGGCCGTCTACAACAGTTGCTATAGAACGACCGGAAAGGAAATTAGCGAGAAGATCACAGAGAGAAGGATAGATACCAAAGAGGGAAGTTTAGAAATCAAAGCTTTGTGCCAGACTCTATCGAAGGCTTTCGATATGTCCAGCGCGACAGCAAAAGATTCACCGAAATGCCGAATAGCGGAGGACCAAGATTCAGAGAGAAGGGAAAGAAGATCACCTGTAGAGCGTTTCTTACGAAAGCCATACTGGCGATCAGAGATAAGATTAGAAGAATTGAGATGTTTCCAAATCTTCCTGTTAAGGATAGATTCGAAAACTTTAGAGAGAAACGGAGGTCAAAGAAATAGGACGGTAGTTGGAGGGTTGAGAGGGGTCCCCCTTCTTCGGCACAGGCTGAATGAGCGCACGTTTCCAGCAAGAAGGGAAGGTTGAAGTAGAATGACAAAGACGAAATAGTTTACCGGGCAGGGTGCAAGCTCGGAAGCACAAGTTTTGAGAACCACAGGAGGAATACCATCAGGACCGTACGCCTTCTTAGTATTAAGCTCAGAGAGAGCAGAAATGACATCTTTAGAAGAAATTCTAATTTTAGGCATAATTGAGTTAGAGGGGGTTGAAGGAGGAGGAATAGCTCCGGAATCGTCTAAGGTTGAATTAGAGGCAAAAGTTTGAGCAAAGAGTTCAGCTTTAGAAGAAGGTAAAACAGCAGTTGTGCCGTCGGAAGATATTAAAGGAGGGAAAGAGGAAGAAGCAAAATTAGAGTTGACATTTTTTGCAAAATGCCAGAAAGAACGTGAAGAAGAGGAACCAGAAAGATTATTGCATTTTTTACGGAGAAAGGAGTTTTTAGTGTTACGAAGAATAGATTTTGCACGATTCCGGGATGAAATATAAGTAGCGTGAGTTTCAGGAGTTTGAAGACGACGGTAATCCCTGAAGGCAGTATCCCTGCGGCGGATAGCACGAGAACAAGCAGAGTTAAACCAAGGCTTATTAGGTTTAGTAGAAGGGAAAGAATATGGAATGTATGCCTCCATGCCAGAGAGAATCACCTCGGTAATGCGTTCTGCACACTCCGAGGGACCCCTCCCACGGAAGCAATAATCATTCCACGGGAAATCAAAGAAGTACGACCGCAAGTCCGACCAGCTTGCGGCACCGAAAGTGCCACAAGCGTTTCCTTTCCGTAGAAGGGGGTCTTTCCTGCGGAAGACTTGAAGAGATAGGAGAGGATACAGAGATAAGAAGATGATCGGAGGAACCCAGAGGAGGAAAGAGTTTAACAGTATAAGGAGAAGGATTAGAAGTTAGGAAAAGGTCTAGAACGTTGGGTTCATCTCCAAGACGATCAGGGATACGAGTAGGGAGCTGCACCAACTGCTCAAGGTCGTTTTGGATAGCGAAAAGGAAGGCACGTTCACCAGCTGTATCATGAGAACTAGAAGAAAGCCATTGGCGGTGGTGAACATTGAAATCACCTAATATGATGATTTCAGAGAAAGGAGAAGAAGAGAGAATGTGCTCTATTTTGGAGTTTAAATAGTCGAAGAATTTAGCATAGTCAGTAGAATTGGGAGATAAATAAACTGAACAAATGAATTTAGTCGTAGAGTGGCAATTGAGCCTAAGCCATAAGGTGGAAAATTCGGAAGACTCCAAATTAGAGACACGAGAACAAACGACATCGTTGCGCACATATGCACAACAACCGCCTTTGGCTGAAAATTGAGGATAGAGACAGTAGGAGGAAACAGAATAGGGTTTGCTATCAGAACGCTCAAACATCTGAGTTTCGGTCAAGAATAAGAGGTGAGGTCTAGAAGAAGAGAGGTGATGTTCAACAAAGTGGAAATTAGAGTGCAGACCGCGAATGTTGCAGAAATTAATGAAAAAAATAGACCGTGCATCAGGACAAGCCGGCGGCCGAGTCCTGGTGGCACCAACCCCATCACCGGAGGCCACCAACTCCCAAGTGGTGATGGGGGAAGGGGTGGATGAGGGGCTATTTTTGGAAGCCGCCCCCCGTGGCTTCTCCGAGCTACCGAAGTTGACGCCATTTTTTGATTTTATTTTAATTATTTTTAAGATGTGTTAGAAATGTTTTATGTATGTAAAGGAGAGCCACTCCGTGTAGATAGAAGGTGAGCGCGAAAGGGAGCGAACCATTGGGCACCGGGATGAGATAGGAGTACCTTTAACATCCCGTATACCCAACAGGGGGTAATCTCATCGCTTCGGGAGCGCTACTTCCCTCCCCCGTATATATATATATATATATATATATATATATATATATATATATATATATATATATATATATATATATATATATATATATATATATATATATATATATATGCATGCTTTCTACAGTATATATTCAGAATCTTTAAGGTCTATTGGCAAGGAAAAAGGTATCAAAGGAGACTTTGTCTGTCGTTCTCACAAAGAAATTCTCCCTGAAGAAAGAAAGACGTGGAAGATAAAACAAGTCAAGGCCATAAATCTTTTCCCCCGACCGTTTCCCTTTTCTTGTTTTATCTTTGCGTTTGTTGAGTAACTTTTGCTGTGAAAGTTTAATGGAAATAAAGTTAAAATGTTATTTATTGCATTGTTTAATATTTTTTTTGTATTTACGTTGCGTTTTCTTATTTACGCTTATTTATTAAATGTGGCGATATATGAAAACTATTAAAGAGTGTATTACCATAGTATATATATATATATATATATATATATATATATATATATATATATATATATATATATATATATATATATATATATATATATATATATATATATATATATATATATATATATATATATATATATATATAATATATATATATATATATATATATGATTTACATATAATTTGTTGGGATCATTTGTAAAATATGAAACAAAAAAAATTTGGATACATTTCAATACATATAAGCATTCCTTATGTGAAAGTTTAATAAAGTTCCAGTGTTATCAATTACATTATTTAATTTGACTTTTTCTACTTACTTTGAGTTTTATTATATTTATTTATTCAATGTGGCGACATATAATAACTATAGTACTTCAAATCCAAATGAATACTTAAAAAAAAGAAATTTTTTTTTTTTTTTTTTTTTTTTTAAATAAGATACACCTAACCATACGAAGTAATAGTGCATAACAACCCTGGCCAGATTAAAATGAAACTAATATGAGGGCCATAGAATTTTGTATTAATTTTATGGGGTCCGTATTCTTCATGTGATTCAAGTAAACTTTCAAAATTGCTTCATTACGATTACAACTTAATATACTAAATTTATCTGTATTTTTTAATTAAAAAAATTTCACATGTCGTACTTTTCATTTTTATCGATGATGAATTTCTTTAAGAGTTTCTTTCTAGGAATCGAACCAGGTACACTCACTGCACGATTCAGGCATGTTACCATCATATATGTTATGCATTTGTGTTAAATCCTTTTTTGATATAATTAAGATACACTACAAAAATTGTCCTAACGAATCGTTGGGACAAGTGGCATAAATGTCACAACAAATTTTTTCAGTTATTTTCTTATTAGAAAATAAATCAGTGAAGAGACTTTCTTATACTTAACATGTCTTTTCTCTAACGAAAATTTTAATGTGACATTTTTGCCACGTCCCAACGATTCGTTAGGACAATTTTTGGAGTGTAGCACTTAATATTCAGCTTGAATAGCTTTTTAATTTTTAATTATTTATTTATTTATTTATTTTTTGTTAAATTGAAGTTATAATTATAAGCTACTCATTTAGGGTTTAATAGTTTAGTTAGGATTATTATATTAAATAATTAAATTGGATTTAATTATTATTATTTGCATTAACATTATATTTATATTTAATAAATAGTTATGTGGTATTAAATGGTATTAATTATTATTATTTGCATTAACATTATATTTATATTTAATAAATAATTATGTGGTATTAAATGGTAAAAAAAATTTTTTTCCTTCTTAAAGAAAGGGGGAAAAAATGTTTCGTTATTAATTCATGTTGTAAAATTAAATTACATGTTGGAACTTGTCAGATTTATAACATTTATTATTTTATTTATTATTATATATAATATTTATTTATTATGTTATATAGTATTTATCACTATATTAGATACAAATGTCTTTAAAAGGGGAAGATTAATAACACTTATATAAATAAATAAAATTTAAAAATAAAGTAAAATAAAAAAATAGAATAACTGGCAACTCGTAGATTACAAGTTCTAACGTGTTATTTTAAAACCATAATTTGTATTGACAAATACATTTATTAATTGCTACACTGCAGAAAGTGTCCCAACGAATTGTTGAGATAAGTGGCAAAACTGTCACAATAACGTTTTTAATAGAGAAAAGACAGGTTACGCATAAGAAACTAGCTTTACAGATTTATTTTCTAATAAGAAATGAAAAAAATTGTTATATCATTTATGCCAGAAATAATTAACTATTATTATTATTATTAATTAAGGTATCGGTGAATTAACGACTCTTGAGTATGAAATTTGTAAGGTGATTTAGAAATAAAAATCGATTTAAAAATAAATAATACTAAATAGAAGTAGCAAATCACTTAGTTTGTAAAGACTTCGAATCAAAATTCACCCTGAGGCCTAATTATTTTAACTAAAAACTAAACCACTAGTAATTTTATTTTTTTTAAAGTAATATTCAGATATTTTCTTAAGCATTAATGCTAAAAAATTTTTAAAATCTTTTTACCTTAAATTAATCGACATTAAAAAAGCTGTTCATCCGAAAATCTTTGACCAAATGGTTTTTGCCAAAATTTACCATATAGTGGGGAAAATTTTATATATATATATATATATATATATATATATATATATATATATATATATATATATATATATATATATATATATATATATATATATATATATATATATATGTACTTAGTTCGACTTATCATAACCTGAACGACCGAAGTTGACCGTGGGATACAAGCCTAACTGATTGATGGAATGTTGCCATGGCATACAAGCCTACTGCCACCCTGCCAGACGTACGATTTTGTGAAGTGTATTAAATAACTATAAATTACGTACGTATTAAAATTATTCTAAGATTTTTTTTTATTTCCCAATTTTTCTTACTCAAAATTCGCCAAAGATTTCAAAAATATAACCCTTTTTAACGTACGTTTAGTAGTTTTTGAAATATTTATGGATGCTAAAGTAAACTCTGGCCATATATATATATATATATATATATATATATATATATATATATATATATATATATATATATATATATATATATATATATATATATATATATATATATATATATATATATATATATATATATATATATATATATATATATATATATATATATATCCTGTTTCCCTTCGAACTTTTAATGAATTGCTAATTTTTAGGGTAAACTACGATGGATATAATTTTCTGGGTTTAAATATGCCAATTAAAAAAATTATTAGATTTAAATTTGATTGCATAAAAAATTTCATGAAATTGGCATTAAAAAAAGCTTTAAAATATTTAAAACACCTTTTTAACAAACTATGATCGATACGATGCATCAAAATGCATTATTTTTAATGTACAAACTTAATGAAAAATATAATTATTCTGAAAATTCTGACAACCCCTATCTCTAAACAATAATATTTTTATCTGACTTTCATGAGGAACCTCATGAAATTAAGATCCGCACTAACAGAAAATGAATTTTATAAGACTGCTGTAACTTTTTATTAAGGTAAACTTTGTACACGTGATAAAACAATGCCAACGTATTTCATTGAGAGTGGAATGAATTTCAGCTCATCAGACAACAGATCTCTGTTCCCCCTTTGTGCACACTACTAACATCGAGGTCATCTTTACGCTGTAGCACCAATAAGAACACTGGAACGATCAGAGTCAAATCTGAGTTACGTTATTTCAGGAGTATCACTTTCCAGCGTGGGAGCGTTCAACTCAGTGCAACCAACATGACGAAAGTTATGAAGGAAGTGCAGATAATTTTTGACATCCCTTCGTGTATATATATATATTACAAACATTTTGACCCTTGGATTAAAATCTAATTTGTATGATAATTGGTAACTGCTTTCAAAAAAGTTTTGAATCATTTTTTATTATAGTTTAAATTAATTATTTTCTAAATTTTTCCCTAAAATTTTTTATTTCTTTCTTCATTGGTAACTTTTATTGTTTTCTTAAAAGTTTTTTTTTTCAACTTTGATTTTAATTAAACGTTTTTTTTCTCTCTCTCTCTCTCTCTTTTTTTTTATTTTTTTTTTTAAAAAAGCTTTCTTAAATTAGTTTTATAATAAAAAGAATAGAATTTTTTCCGATATTTGTTTTTGATGTTCGATTTTTTAACTTTTTTCTTAACTTTTAGTTTGGTCGATATTTTTTAGTAATAATCGATATATAGGTAGAAATAATCGATATAATGTTACTAAAAAAACGTATGCAATAAGGAAGATTTTTAAGACGACTTTTTATACTCTGAATATAATTAACAAAATGTATCCAATATACTATTATAAATAAAATCCAAGATATATATATATATATATATATATATATATATATATATATATATATATATATATATATATATATATATATATATATATATATATATATATATATATATATATATATATATATATATATATATATATATATATATATGAATTTCCTAATTAAAAAAATTTTGAATATTCATGAATATAAAATATATTATCAAAACAAAACAGAATTTTAAGTAATATTTATGAAAGGAAATTCAAAAGTTAAAAAAAATGAACATTATTTTAGCTGATAAGTTACTAAGAATGAAAAGGGTGTAAGCAACAGACTTGTGTTGCAAAAAAAAAAAAAATAAATAAAAAAATAAATAAAAAAATAAAAAAAATCAAGCACCAACTGTTTGTTGGAGGCAAAGAGATAGTGTTTTTTTCCGCATTAAAAAAAAAAACTTTCACTGGTTTCTTTATACAATCGAACGTCTTGGGAATCGAACCATCAGTCTCTCGCTATGCAACAATTGATCTGGATTTGAAAATTGATAAAACTGTAGGGAAGAATGTATCAAGAATCGAACTGTTTTAAATGATTCGGTTCACTGCAAAAATTGTCCTAACGAATCGTTGGGACAAGTGGCAAAAATATCAGTATTTTTCAGTAGAGAAAAGACATGTTAAGCATAACAAAGTCGCTTGACCGATTTATTGCCTAATAAGAAAATAACTGAAAAATTTTATTGTGACATTTTTGCCACTTGTCCCAACGATTCGTTAGGACAATTTTTGAAGTGTTGATATGAGTTATGCTATTTTTTTAAAACTATTTAATGAGAAATGTCAACTTTAAATCTCATTTTTGTCAAAAAGAACTTTGTCATCTAACGTCCATTTTGCATTTGGTTCCTTCAAGTATTCTATTTTCAATTTGTAAATTTCTATATTTAAAATTTTTTATAAAATAATTATTACTGTTAAGAATATTTCGAATTAAACATGCAGCTTTTCTTAACCTTTTAAGATTCATGACCCGCCCCTCCCAAAACCCTCCCCAAAGCCAAAGAGTAAGTTGATAATTTCACGACCCCTAATTACCCCTTATTCTGCAAGATGTCAAATTCAAAAGTGCAGATTGGGATATTTATCGTACGGCTGATTAAAAACGTTATGATTGGCAGGTTTTAAATTCAAAAGTGTAGAATGAGATATTTATCGTACGATTGATTAATTAAATTAAAATATTCCCAACTCTAATTTTAGGAAAAAATAGTTTTAGTTTAAAACTTTTTAATATTCATTCGAAAAACAAAATTAAAAGTACGAATTTAAGGCCGATTAATTTTAATTTACATTTTCATATCTGAGCAAAGGTTATGAAAGATTATGGAAAGTTTTAATTTCATTTTTCGTACATTAGTGTTTTATTTTTTGTGGTCTTTTGTGATCCGAATAAAGTAAAGAAACTCTGAGATGAAGCCCAGACGTGAATGTAATTATTGAACAAAAATCTTGCCATACTGCTTTTATTATTATTTTTTAATTTATTTATTTATTTTTTTTAAGGTATATCAAATTTTACCTAGTAATTATTTACCTAATAATAATTATGCAAACTTTGGGTAGATCTTCTTACTAACTGCATTTAAGCTCATTAAATAATTTTATCGCTTTTCTCTATGTGATATATATATATATATATATATATATATATATATATATATATATATATATATATATATATATATATATATATATATATATATATATATATATATATATATATATATATATATATATATATATATATATATATATATATATATATATATATATATATTATATATATATATATATATATTAAATGAAGATAATAACTGCTTATATATTGTTACTGAAATACAAAGGGTTTTTGTTAATGTGGTTTT
>SEYY01000752.1:42500-45000 GCA_009176605.1 Armadillidium nasatum
TTTTGATACTAAACTGAAAGGGCTTCTGATAATAATAATGATAATAATAATAATAATAATAATAACAATAAACTCGAATCCTAAACACAAATACATTACTTGATAATAAAACTATGCAGTATTCGAGACAACCAAGGCTTCTAATAATAATAATAATAATAATAATAATAATAAATTCGAATCCTAAACACAAATAATTATGCAGTATTCGAAACAACCAAGGCTTCTAATTACAATCAATGAATTCATTAAGGATATGAAGAACCTTCAAAGCCTGAATTGCAATTTGATATAGGGACCTTCTCTATTAAAAGCAACTTCATCTCTTTGAAGAACTCTTTAGAGAAACTATCCGTAATGAAGATTCTCTTTTGTATCTATTGTTATTATTATTAATTTTTATTAATATTCTATCTATTAATAGTCTATTTATCGTCCCTTGACTTAGACATCCTTATGGCAAAGCTGAAAAATTAACGTAAGAGGACACAAACAATTTAATTTATTTATTTATTTATTTATTTTTTTTTATTTGGAAATAATGTATGTATTTTCGAGAGATATTTACTGAACTTGTATGCGCATGCGCCATACCTTTGAATAGTGCCGAGCGCTGAAATACGAAATATGTGGTATATGTTTTAGTATATATTATATAAATTTGTAGTATATATTATGGGCTAGTGTGCGTGTGTGTGTGTGTGTGTGTGTTTGCTTGTCTTCTTTTTGTGCAAACTTCCTTTTTATTTTGATTTTGTCTGAATTAAACAAATTGTGGCTGTTTTTAAAACTCTAATACTGAATAAATATTCTGAAATTAAATTTTTTGGAATTACTATTTTGAGAAGGAATTATTATTATTATTATTATTATTATTATTATTATTATTATTATTATTATTATTGTGAAGTGTCTATGAAATATAAAATATTATTATTATTTAGTTAGTTAATCAGGCAAAGGGTCAGTTTTTTTTTTTTATCTCCTCCGTTAGGCAAAGGCCAGAGGCCTACCAATATCCACCAGAGTTGGGAAATGCCGGAATTCTTATCGTTAATGGTCGACATGTCCCGATACACGGCGCTTAAAAGTGTGCAAGTCAAAAGAAGTTGGAAAAACAATAGAGTACATGCAATATTGAGCATAGCGGTTAAGTCTGAGGTCGGAGAGTTGGACAGAGAAAGGATGAGACTGTAGAAAGTTGTGTCGCACGAGTTCTTCTTAATGGAGGAGGTATGCTACGCGAGAGTTCAAAAAAAAGCAATGTCCATTCTAATAGCGATAGTATACAGAGAGTGACGCAACAGTTCGATCGGCAGAAAGAGATTGGAGAGAATTACTGAGAGCGGGAGAGTTGATGAGACGAAAAGCCTTAGCTTCAACCTTCTGCTCATTTTTATGTTTTTGGTTTCTATATTTTATTTTCAAGATAAAAAAAAAATATTATTATTAAAATCCACACAAAATTTTGAAGAAGCGAAATTAATCTCCATTTAACCTAAATAAGTTTTTTTTATAAGGTTTTATATTTTTTTTCACTATTTAATTCTAATGTACCAACACAAAAATTTTTATAAGGTTTTTATATTTTTAACTATTTAATTCTAATGTATTAACACAAAAATTTTTATAATATTTTTCACTATTTAATTCTAATGTATTAACACAAAATTTTTTTATGTGAACTAACAATAAAAAACCTTGAGGATGATTGAATTGGTGCAGGATTTCAGGATGATTGCAGTGGTGTAAGACAAGGTGGAATTTTGTCCCCGTTTTTATTTAACATCTATATTAATGATTTTATAAGAGAGAGATTGTAAAACTTAGAATAGGTACTAAAATAGGAATATTAATGTCGAATATAGCAATGTATGCAGGTGATTTGGTTTTGCTAGCTCCCTCAATTGATGGTCTTCAGAAACTAATAAATTTTGCAGAAATAATTATTAATGATTTATGCTTGAGTATTAACTATGGTAAAAGTGCAGTTATAAATTTTTTGTAAAAAATCTAAAAGAAATTTGGATGGTTTTATTAAAATAAGAACTTCTCAGGGTTTTTTGAAATATGAGACGATCAAATATCTTGGTTTTATTTTAAATGAAAGCTTAAAAGAAAAGGGCTAGAGATAAATTATTGGGAATGTTTAATGTTTTACTAAGAAGATTTAATTCTGTAAATGAAGATATATTGCTGTATTTAGTTAGGTCTTACTGTATGTTTTTTTACGGAGAAAATTTATGGACAAACAAATCAGATAAAAGTCAATTATACAGGTAGTTTGAAATATCTATTCCTAATACACTGAATTTTTTTTTTAAGTTGTCTAGTAGAATTAGTAGTCATTTAATGTGTAATTACCTGAAAATATTAATGTTTAATCATTACTGAAATCGCCTGAAGTTGTGTACTCTCTTTAGATTGCTTAACAAACCATGTCATTAAAAAATATGTTTTTTAATTAAGACAGGAATATTGGCAAAAGATGTAAATAAGA
>SEYY01000752.1:50000-57500 GCA_009176605.1 Armadillidium nasatum
GATTTAGTATGGTGTTTTGAATTTTAATTAATGTTCAACACTTATTTACCCATAACTCTTTTTGGTCATAGTCGTGTAGAAGGTTGAATGCCTAATGAAAACCAAGCTATAGATCTGTATACAAAACGCAAAATAATCGTACATAGTCTTAGGTTATTTTATCGCCAAATAGCCTAAGGCATAGAGTAAGCGCAAGAGGCTGTGATAGTACGAAGGTGAAGCCATATATGGACTATGAACATGTTTTTGAGAAGTAAGAAATGCAGTACCTACAACATTTGTTTCTTCAATATATATATATATATATATATATATATATATATATATATATATATATATATATATATATATTATATATATATATATATATATATATATATATATATATATATATATATATATATATATATATATATATATTAAGAATAAATTATTTCGGAGTAATGTAAAAAACGTGCAGAAATATTGAACATTTTGTGTTTCTATTGTTTTCCTCATCAGACATTTACATTTTTTTATGCTTTATTGCACTGTATTTAGAATATATTGTGTGATTTTTTATGCAAATTGCAATAAACAAGTTTTAGGGATGTCTATTGTTTCCACCCCCCACCTCTTTCCCTCCTGAAAGTTGATTAATATGTAAAACAAGTGTTTTTTATACTCACAGCAAAACATATTTGAACGAATGACAGATTTTTTTTCTCATTAAAAATGATAAGCTGGTGAAGCGCCGCTTAACTGTACTTTTATGTTCTTGGAGGAGTGCTGAAGAATATTTTTACCTCCGTTATTTGGAAAGAAAGGGGATTAGGGAATGGGAAAGTAGTTTAAGGGGGAAAGGTTACGGAGAGAAGTGGAGATCCCCTACCGACGATGACTCTACCTTCATATCATAAACCCTCCAGCAACCATGCGATTATCTTTTTTTTTTTTTTTTAATTACTAAAACTTTTAAACTTTTATTCAAAATTTTACTTTTTTTTTAAAACTTTTATAGTGAAAAAAAAAAAAAAAAAAAAAAAAAAAAAAAAAAAAAAAACTATAACTATTGCAGTCAGGCATATACACTAATATATAATTGATGTTCCAAGCTACTTTCAAGCAAATTTTTTTTTTTTCTTTTTTGTTTAATTTTTTTTTGGTAACATTTACGTCACTTGTCCCATGGCCATATATCATTTCAACCATTTTCTTTTATCCAGTCTTTTAAATCACCGTTTGTAAAGTTCTTAAAAGAGACACATTTTATAGTAATATAGTCCTTCAATTATCAACTGGGAAAACAATTCCGTGAAGCTTCAATCAAACAGACAAATTGTCTATCATATTTTAAACTTTAGAACAAATTCTGTTTCAAAACATTTCATATATATATATATATATATATATATATATATATATATATATATATATATATATATATATATATATATATATATATATATATATATATATATATATATATATATATATATATATATATATATATATATATATATATATATATATCAGAAAAGACATTGACATATTGTGAAAATAAAACCGATAAACTCGTTCGACTTCTGTGTAGAAAGAAGATAGGAAAGCAATTTCGTCTCTTAATTCAACCTTCATTCATATCGTATATAAAAATAAGAACTAAAAATACTAAATAAACTTTCCTTTCATATTTCTCTCTCTCTCTCTCTCTCTCTCTCTCTCTCTCTCTCTCTCTCACACACACACACAGATTCTTTTATTTATTACTATAAATTCTTATAAGAAACGATTCATTTTCGGAATTAAATTTCCCTTAGTTTTAAAAGACTAAAAAGTTTATCAATTTTTTTTTCCTTTATTTATATATATATATATATATATATATATATATATATATATATATATATATATATATATATATATATATATATATATATATATATATATATATATATATATATATATATATCTATATATATATATATATATATATATATATATATATATATATATATATATATATATATAATATATATTAAATGGAATGAAGTATCGGTATCGGCATATCGGTATCGGGTATCGGTAAATTTTAGGTTATCGGAAAATTTTTAGAGTATCGGTATCGGTAGTAGTATCGGCATATTTTCCGATACCGATAGGTAATCGGTATCGGTATCGGTATATCGGCATATTTTTATTATCGGTATTTTTAGGTATCGCTCCATCCCTATATATATATATATATATATATATATATATATATATATATATATATATATATATATATATATATATATATATATATATATATTATATATATATATATATATATATATATATATATATATTTCAATAGATACAAAATTATAGAAGGGTATTGCTTTTGAAGTGAAGGTATGAGGCGTTTTCAATACCAATATATCGATTATTCGATATTCCGATTAATAATGAATTTTCAATTTTAGACTGAAAATTTTTTATTAGTATGAGGGTACATGCGTGACAAAGGAACATTTTTCTACTGAATTTTCACCTCCGTAACCCAGATCCGTAATTGGTAATGAAATATAATAGGCATTCGATATATCGCTATACTTTCTAAATTGTGACGAATATATGGCAACACTATCGCATAATATTTTGCCTTTTCACAGGACAAATTAAAGAGGACAAATGGAACCAAGATTTTAAAACAGACAAGGACCAATATATATATATATATATATATATATATATATATATATATATATATATATATATATATATATATATATATATATATATATATATATATATATATATATATATATATATATATATATATATATATATATATATATATAGATGGAGCAAATAAAATTTAACCGATACCGATACGATACCTTTAGAATTTACCGATAACAATTTTTTTTACTGAATTTATGAAGGTTGAAACAAGATTGAAAAATAAATAATGACCATAAAATTTGTTTTCTGATATCTGGAACATATCTAGTTATTTTTAAGTGCTAAAAAAGCTATTGAAATATGAAACTTTAGGTCTATCAAAATGGATTATATCCCACAAGCCATGTGATATATATATATATATATATATATATATATATATATATATATATATATATATATATATATATATATATATATATATATATATATATATATAATATATATATATATATAATATTGTAGATACAAATGATACCGACAAACCGTGGGAGTTTATTAAACACACTGTGATGGGCAAACTATGTTTAGTGAAACTTGGACGGGAAATGCATGGTTGAAGAGATATAACCCACACACTACCCGGTGTTGAGGTAGATAGAAAACATGCTGAAACACCCGTATATTATATTATTTATTTATTGCATACATAATAATTAAAAACATCCCAGTCCAATTCATTTTAGGTGTTCAAAATGTGACATTTCTGACGCGATGAAGGCTTCTACATTTGTTGTCATGGAGTACGTTCAATACGGTCTGATGAGATATTCCATGGCAATTGGCAAGGGTTCTGGAGCTGACTCGTCGATCCAGGAGAATAGCGTTCTCCCTCTCAGGTATAGGAACAACACGAAGAAGTTCCACGGTAATCTGTGGGGGAGGTGGGGGGATATCAAGTTTAAACTTTCACGCACCCTCCGAAGGATGACGGCGAAGGTCGTGTGATGGGGTTGTCATCTATTAGGATACGTGTCTCGATACAATCTTACTGTCTCACGACCGTTTCTGCTCGTACACCCATACGTAAGTATCATGTCAGTCTGTTGACGGTATGGATAACGTACCATTGTCACTGATTCAATACCGATTTTCTGTAATACGTTAAACCTATGCCCGATTGTTCCATTACTGTTGGTGAAGATACTTCAGTATCCGCAGTTGCTAAGCGTTCTACACCCCTACCAAATCTATCATCATAATTCTACAGCTGTTACCAAGAGGTAATCGGGCTACACAGGCCTTCCTATCGAACGTTCGACTCATCCACCAATTGCTACATACCACGTATGCTTGCACGGGTGTGTATATGAGTTTTCTCTTAATAGTCCATTTCCCAACCTAGGTTCAATAAACATAATTTGTCCAGCACAGCATACTTAATAAGATCCCAGGGTTTGTTGGTATAATCAGTATCAACGCTTATATATATATATATATATATATATATATATATATATATATATATATATATATATATATATATATATATATATATATATATATATATATATATATATATATATATATATATATATATATATATATATATATATATATATATATATATATATATATATATATATATATATATATATATATATATATATATATATATATATATATATATATATATATATATATATATATATATATATATATATATATATATATATATATATATATATATATATATATATATATATATAGGTCAGACTTCGGTTTAAACCAGGTACATATTTCAGAAACTACTGAACTTACGTAAATTAAAAAAGGATTATATTTTTAGAATTCTTGTCGAATTTCAGGTAGGAAAAGTTTAAAATGTTTGCAAATAAAAATAAATAAAAAAAAAACATGATTATGTACGATAAGCGCTGAACTAATCAACCTAATTCGACTTTATGTAACCTGAACTACCGAAAATGGCCACCGTATACAGGCCTAACCGATGTATTACACCATATATATATATATATATATATAATATATATATATATATATATATATATATATATATATATATATATATATATATATATATATATATATATATATATATATATTTAACATCTTTTACAATTTTGTTAGTCATTAGCGAAATTTTAGTTATTCAAATTTCGGCAAAATTTAAGAAAAAAAAGTGACGTTGCCAGACGTAAGATTCTATCGAGACTTAATAAAAAGTAAACTTTACTTATATAAACTTTATTATTATAAGAATTTTTTTTTATTTCCCAATGTCTCCTACCTGAAATTCATCAAGGATTCCAAAAATATAATCCTTTTTTACGTACCTTCAGTAGTTTTTCAAATATGTACCTGGTTTAAACCGAAGTCTGGCCATATATATATATATATATATATATATATATATATATATATATATATATATATATATATATATATATATATATATATATATATATATATATATATATATAATATAAAAAAAAAAAAAAAAAAAAAAAAAAAAAAAAAAAAAAATTAATAATAATTATTATTAATTAATAATTAATAATAATTAATAATAATAATAATAATAATAATTAATAATAATAATAATAATTTAAAAGGTGACAAACTTCAAAGAACAACTATCTTTCTACAGAAATTAGCAGCTTTCTTTTATGCAAAATTTTGGAATCGATCGTTTTTTACCTATACCAATACTTACAAAACTTTCACATACCGATACGCGACACCGATACCAATACTTCACTCCATCCCTAATTTATAATACATATGGTTTGTCAAACTAAAGGAATACTAAAAAATAATAACTTGATTTAATATTGGAGAGAGGTGGTTTATATTTATTATCTATCCCTTGGATGTAACCAATTTGGATCTTGATTTTAAAACGAAGAAGTAGTTTAATATTTTTCAATCTTTTACGATGTTTTTATCTGTTTTAGGAAGGAAAATACAGATTCTGTACAAATGACGTCTATTTATTACACAGAGGCAGCAGCTGAGGTGGTTTCAAGAAATTCTGAAAATGACTCAGATTTCCGAACCTCTTGGAAAGGATTGGTGAAAGTAACAGTAATATTCTTTCAATCACCCAAAATATATTTCTCGTGTCTCCAAAATTCTTTTCATCAAAATCTTTCTGCCATAGTTTCTCTTCTTTCATTGTCTAATTTCTTTAAGTGGCGCTACTGATGTTTTAACTACCTCTATAGCTGAACTCTTCGCTCAAACTTTTACCTTTGTTTACATTTTCTTCTTTATAAACTTCCCTCACAATTTTTATGATCAGTATTGCAATTTATTCTAAAAGATTAATTAATTCCGCTCTCTGAGTTCAACAACAAAAAAGAGTAGTATTCCTCCTGTGGTTTTTTAAGTTTGTTTGTGCCTTGGTAAACCGTTAGGTCCCTAGCTTGCAACTTCTCTCTCTTTTTCCTGCTAAAAGCAAGCGCTTATCCGGCCTGTGACTGTAAAAAAAAAAGAGGCTCCATCTCATTCTTTTAATAATAATCCTACCGAACTAAGTTCTATCTAAAATTTTCCAATCTATCCTTAATAGGAAGATTTGAAAACATCTCAGTTTCTCTAATCTCATTTCTGGTTTAACTTCCGTAAGGAACGCTTTACTAGGGTTCTTTCAAATCTTTCTGACTCTTGTTTCTCTGTTCTTTAGCATTTTCGTGAATCTTGTCCTGTAGCAGTAGACACTTCGAAAGTTTTCGACTGAATCTGGCACAAATCATTGATTTTTAAACTTCCATCTTTCATAATCTATTCTTCTCTCTGATTTCCGTTAGGATCGTTCTATAACATCATTCTATTTACAATTTCTAAAACGTCTTTATTTTCACACGTCTTTATGGGTAACGTTAGGCTTTACAGTAGCTGAATTTGATCTTTTTCATATTTTTAATTGGGGCACAAAAATTTTTTTGTCACAAATACTCAGTTCAATAAAATCTATATACTAAATATAATCTTCCCAAGAACTATAACACCATTGTTAAAATCGCACAACTCCACTCTTCTTTAGTTTTTATTGTTTTTTTCCTACTGGACTTTCTTGAAAGGATCATTTAGTTACAGTTATTAAAGAAGCATCAAAGATTGAGTGTTTTGAGGCATCTTCAGTATTTCTTTACAACATCTCAGTTGATGTTCTTTATAATCGTATCTTTTTAGCCTCTATATCGAGTATGGATGGCATAACTAGGGTTGTTTCTTTCATACAACCTTTCTTGAGGTAGAATATAAGTCTTCACCTTATCAGTTCACTTCATCTAACTACTCGTCTCCACATCCTTCCTGTCAGTCATACTGTTCCATTATTCTCTTTATACAATCGTTATAACAATGACCGCTCCTCTTTGATCTCTCTTTTCGCATTCCTCATTCTTTGAGGAGACCGCTTCAGTGACATGCTTTTTCACATAGTTTGATCCTTTCTCTAATCAATTCGCTAATCCCATTTTTAGTTATGCTCATTCTAACAAGTACTTAGATGATAAAATCTAGAACACTCTGCCAACCTCTAGTTATCTCCCTTTTTTTGGACTTATACAAGATCAAACGCTTTATTTTGGGACAATTCGATCCTTGTTTTTAATTGATTTTTCCTCAACTCTGGCAAATTTAATACAGGTCTCCTGTATATATAGATATATATATATAGATAGATATATATATATGTATAGATATATATAGATATATATATATATATATATATATATATATATATATATATATATATATATATATATATATATATATATATATATATATATATATATATATATATATATATATATATATATA
>SEYY01000752.1:64565-67065 GCA_009176605.1 Armadillidium nasatum
TTCACTTAATATTAAATTTTTAAATATATTAAAGAATTTTGAAGTAAAAGTAAAGCAAAAAATTTCTTGAATAGAAAAGAAAAAAAAAATTCTACTGAATATAAATAAATTAAACTAAATTTAAATTTAAAATAAATTTAACCTAAAATGAAATTAAGATTTAAAAATGATTTTAAATTTATATTATAAAAAAAATAAAAGAGTGTGAAATAAATGAAAGGTAAAATAAATTTCAAGATACATCACATTAGTCACTTTTTTTTTTTAAATACCTTTTTATTTTTATTTTTTTTTAAATTTTTTAAATCTTTTTTTTTTTTAAATTTTTTTAATTCTTGGGAGGGAGAACTTTCTGGGATGTTTCCTCTTAGAATACATCATGAGGAATCAAATCAGTGACTCTTATACGACATTTTTAAAAGTACATTGATAAAGATCCTGTTTAAGTAATGTATCAAATTAAATCATAAAAGTGTTGCTGTCAATTAAAGGGTTGACATGCTTTGGCGTCAATTATCATTACCACATTTTAATGGAACAGCAAGAGGGGACGCATTTTTTTACAGAAATATGCAAATAAAAAATAAGCTATTAATATATATATATATATATATATATATATATATATATATATATATATATATATATATATATATATATATATATATATATATATATATATATATATATAATTTTATGCTCTATCCACTTTGGATAACAAAAAATAAATATTCTGTAATAATAATAATAATAATAATAATAATAATAATAATAATAATAATAATTATATTATTAATTATTATTATTATTTAACTTCATTCATTTCAAATTCATTTTAAAATTACAAATGAACATATCGCACCAGTAAGAATCATTTCTGAAGCTACAAATTAACCCATTTATTTATAAAATATAAATAAATACATAAATATTTAAAAATATTTAAAAAATACTTCAATTTTATAATTATATTATTGGTGAAAATATTTTTTTTTTTTTTTGGTAAATTTTGAAAACACCGTGACACAAAATTGTTATTATACAGAGTGTTCCTAAAAATTTGATATCATTTATTTTATTATTATGTGATGAAATGATATCAAATTTTTAGGGACACACTGTATATCTGTTGAAGGCAACAATATGTCTTTTCTTATTTTCCTTTAGCTTTTTGTTTCATATTCTTTCTTATTTTTATTTCTTTTTTCTTCATTTTCATTATTTCTTTTTCTTCAATTTTCTTTCTTCCATTTTTTAAATTTTGTTTTCCAATTTTTCTCTCTTCTTTTCTTTCTTTATTGTCTTTCTTTTCATTCTTCTCTCTCTCTCTTCTTTTCTTTCTTTTTATTCTTCTCTCTGTCTCTTCTTTCTTTTTTGGCTTTCTTTTATTTCTTCTCTCTCTTCTGTTCTTTTTTTTTTGGCTTTCTTTTTTTTCTTCTCTCTCTCTCTTCTTTTCTTTCTTTTTCGTCCTTATCATCTTCTTTTTCCTTGCTCTTCCTTGGGAATTGTTAATACATGGCAGAGTGCCAATTAGGGCTCACAATATTTGCTTTTTTATTGTGTCAATAAATAGTGTTTTGTTATAGAAAGGGAAACCTCTGTGACCGATGATAAAAATAAACAGAATAATATAGTACAATACCTATGTCATAAATATTCATTTATTTATTTATTTTTTTTTTTTAAATTTTTATATTTGCTTAAATTAAAAATTAAATTCTTGATTTAATAAAATTGTTACTGGTATTTTTCTTTGTTCTGCTCTCATTTGTTTTACTATAATATATATATATATATATATATATATATAATATATATATATATATATATATATATATATATATATATATATATATATATATATATATATATATATATATATATATATATATATATATATATAATGGTACCTCGCGGAATTTTATTCAGGCGTGAACTTTAATAAAAATAAAGTAGTAATAAAATAATAATAATAATAATAATAATAATAATAATAATAATAATAATAAGTTATTATTATTTTTATACCAGTCCTCACCGGCAGATCCCTTTTTGAAAAGGGTGCATAATTATAAAATGAAAGAAAACACACCAAAACCCTAGTGTAATGCAAATCCATCAGGTGGGAGCACACGGAGGCTTTAAAAAAAGAAACGTTAAATGCAGCAGGAAAATTTGAAGATGATAGGAACTTCCACAGAACAGAAGTGGCTGGAAAAAAGGCACCACCACAATAAGCAAGCTTGGGGTTTGCAATACTCATACAAAACCAATGTGCAGAAAAGGAATCCCTATTTCTGCGAGGTCGACGCAATGATAGTGGAATGCGAGAGCTCAAGACAGAATACCTGGAAGTTGTAGTACCTACAGAAAAGAAGTAGTACGTCAACGTCACGTCGAAAGGAAAGAGGGTCAAGGGAGTTTGAAAAAATGGGATAGTTTATTAGCATTTTAGCCTTAGAATCAACCCTACACACACAAAAAAGGGTAGTATCAGAGT